>VYZR01022436.1:10911-22640 GCA_013400675.1 Oxylabes madagascariensis
CAGTGCTGTGAATGATAATAAAAGATCTGCTAGGAAGAAAATATTGAATGCAGATAGAAAAACTGCCAATTGCTGATTAAATAAGAGTTCTGAGATTAGGACTGAGACTGATTTATGTGATGGGTTGACCTTTGTTGGCCGCCAAGAGCTCCATCACTTCCACAGGAAGGACAGGTAAGGAAAATAAAACAAAATTAAGATGGAGACAGAGAGATTATTTATCAACTGCCTTTACAGGAAAAACAGGCTTGACTTGGTGGAATCAATTAAATTTGCTACAATTTAATTGTAACACAGTAGGATAGTCAGAAACAAAATAAGAATTAAAAAAAAAACCCAACCAAACAAAAAACAAAGAAAACCACAAACAGCAAACCACAACACCCCCTTCCCCGAAAAGAAATTTAAAAGATCTGCCCACCCCAAAAAGCCACTCCACATTCAAACACCTCTACCCCTCTGTACCTAAAAGCCTGAAAACTCTCCTTACGAAAACCAGGAGATGGCTTCACATGCACTTCTTGTGCCTGTGTTCATATTCATTTCTTTCAGTTTATGATCACATTAAAGGATCTAATTTTCACTGGCATTCCACAATTGCATATTACAAATGCACTAGAGGAGTTTAATTTTCACTAACTGGCACTGTAAAAGTCTTCTCTTAATATAGGTATTTGTTACTGATATTTGTAGGTTTGTGTATTTCTCTTTTTAACTGTTCTGATTAGCTGCATAAACCAAGAAGTATTTATTTGAAAATATCCTTTTGCAAAAGAAAGCACTGAGAACGTTTTTTGCTGTTCTGATTCAAAACCACATTGAGGATGTTAACACCCTGGCATGCCACCTACATCTCAGGAATTCATGGCTTTTAAAAACAGGTATTTGCAGTGCTGGAATCAGAGTGGGAGGATGAACACTTATGACACATAGCTGTGATTATCTGAAAAATATCTGCTTTTTTTTCAGGTAAAGTAAATCCATCTTTCATCATAGATGAAAAGCATCAGGTTACTCTTTGAGGTTCAGCTCTATCCTAATGAGCAGCAGCGTTCCTGAATAATGCCCTTTCCAAGAGAACATCCTGTTGGGCTGGGATGTACTGTGCTGCTAAACAGATTGTTTTGTCTTATCACCACCAAATGGATTCTTAAAAAAAAAAAAAATAAAAAATAAAAAATCCTGGAGGAGTTAAGAGGCTTTTCTATTGGGAATTCAGTTCGTGATAAGGTGAAGAAGCCATGACGACCTGGGTTGCTTTAATTAAGCATACACCTTGAAATATATATTCTCCATCTGTTTGACTTGCTCATTAGGGCAGGAAAAACAGAATGGATTTCACAAACAAATTAATTGACATTTTCTGAAATTTATGCACCCTATCTTTGCAGCCAGTAAATGGTAAACAGCCATTTTCACAAGGAATCCTAGACAAAGTCACTTACAGCTGCAAGAAGTATGGAACCATCCACTGGAGCAGGGAGGGAGTAATTTCCCACAATTTATTCAACTTGGTTTGAAAAATACTGCACATTTTGTTTTCATAGACATGAAATGTGATTGCTACAAACTCAGCAGGACTCTGTGTTCTCAGAATAAAGCCTCTACAATCAGAAATGGATCTTCTTAGCCTTATCTGGACCTACAGTGATGAGGCTCCAGTCACACAAAACTGCAGTAACACAACAGAGAGCAGCTGCAGGCTGGCATAAACCAGAACTGTTCTCTGTTCCACTTGATTATGTGATTTTTGAGTCTGCTTGGAGGTGATATTTTGAAGGTGATATGCTCAATCAAAGGGTGTTTTTTGAGCCTCCTTTGTCAGCTTAGTTGGGTTGGTAAGTGGAAAACTGAAGGTGTATAAAAAAAGACATCAAGGAGACCATGACTGAAATTCGTGTTTAACCAAGAACTTCTCTCTTCTTTGCTAGGGTCTTGCCTACCATCCCTACTACGCCTGAAGTGAGAAAACAAAATGTCCTTTACAGCTGAACCTGCTGAGCCTGCATTAAAGATGGAGATGGGGTTGTGAATCAACTGGATCTATTTTATTTTAATTTTTATTATTATTATTTTTAGTAAATTGCACTGATACCTGATTTATCTTATTGGGATATTCTGAATATATATACTTCTGGGTATTTTATAAGTGCCCAAATGACATATTCTTCTGAAGTTAAACTGTAAGTTGTAGTGTCTTTTTTGTGATTTTCGCTCAGTGCCACATACAGGTTACGCTGACACTGAGAACTCCTTCATGCGAGTTTTTGGAGAATTACATTTTCCCTGTTCCACAGTTCCCCTTAACTTCAGCCCAGAAACTCCCTGTAACCCAAAGAAATCCCACAGATACAATTTAATTGCAAATAAGAAGAAAAACGGCTTGTTTGTAGAACAGGATGTGACCAGCGCTTTGCATCATTAAACACAATGGGAAATGAGGTGAGAACAGCACAGAAAGAAGCACACTATAATTTATCTCATTTTGACTGGATTTCTTGAATAATTCTGAAGCACTGCAACAGGAGTGTCCTGAGGGACCAAATAGGGAAGGAGCTTTAACTGTTCCTGTCCTTTCTTCAGCTTTGTGCCTTTTCTTCTTCTAAGTGAAAACAATAGGAAATTTAAGTCCAGGAGTGAAATTGTGAGGAAAGTAGCCATCCAAAGGTGCAGAAAAATGTCAAGTAGGATTTTTCAAAGGCATGACTGGATAACTGATAATGAGGATGGCTAATTGATAATGAGAACTAGCTTCCAGTGATTTTAATTGCAGTTAAGTGTCCAACCACTGAAAATCCAATTAGACCACAATAGAGATTTTGAATGAGGCACTGTGACATGAATGGCACTGATGGTTTACAATCTGTGGACTGTAAACAGTAAGGTAAGATAGTCTAAAATGCATAAAGGAAAAACAGTGTCTATGCATGGGCCTGTTAATGGTGGGAGTGAAAAACTGCACCTCTTAAATTTATTGGGTGATCAGGGCCACATCACCAAGACCATAAATGCCTAGCTGTGATGTATCTTTTCTCAGGAAAATCACAGCTATGTTTTTCCCTGGAGTCAAGATGTTTCCAGTAGGAGTGATTTATTGACTGTGCTGGTTCATTTTTGCTAAAATATACCTATCCAGCAGCTGGTATGTGCTGAAAAATTATGAGGTATCTGCTTGGATTTGGGTTTTTTTCTCAATCAGTAACTAATAATACCTCAAGCACTGGTATTATCATACAATACCATCAGCTCAAAGCTTCTTAGTTCCCGGATGTCCTTGAATAGGGGATGCTAAATGCTCTTTGTTCTACTAATACAGAACCACAGAATTGCGGGGGCTGGAAGGGATCTCTGGAGCTTATCTAATCCAACCCCCTGCCCAGACTGGGTCGTCACCAGGTGACACGGGAATACATCCAAGCGGGTTTGGAGTGCTTCCAGAGGGGGATACTGCACAAACTTCCTGTAAACTATTCCAGTGGTCTACCCCTCCATGGAAAGAAGTTCTTCCTCCTGCCGGGGTGGAACTTGTTGTGTTTTAGTTTATGACCACTGCTCCTCGTCCTGTCACTGGGCACCACTGAACAAAGTCTGGCACCATGCCCTAAGGAACTGCCTTGGAGATATTTATGCACATTAATGAATTCCTTCATAGCCTTGTCTTCTCCACACCTTTATTTACTACATCGTTAAAGCTTGTTAGTTCCAGTATGACCCTGACTACGGGACGCATCTGCTGCCTGTGCCACTGACGGGAATGAACTTCATTTCTCGCTGATCAGGCTCGAAAGCACACCGAGATTTTGCACGAAAGAACACTCGGCTCAAGGCAAGCTCTCCGCATCCCATACCCTGCAACGCTTGTGCAGAGCATCCGAGGGTCCCACCAGCCGCCCGGGGCACGCCGTAAGGCCGACAACGCCCCGCTTCTTTCTACCGCGAGCCGCTTCCACGGGGAAAGAGCCGGGAGGGAGGAGCCGCGGCGGGACCGGCCCCACAGCATCCCCGC
The DNA here is from genome assembly GCA_013400675.1 of Oxylabes madagascariensis. NCBI lineage: Eukaryota > Metazoa > Chordata > Aves > Passeriformes > Timaliidae > Oxylabes > Oxylabes madagascariensis. Next base: position 14,918 of record VYZR01022436.1, read on the forward strand.
CCCGGATGGACGCGCTGTCCCGCCTCGCCACCACGCTCCGCCTTTCCGCCGGGATATGGCGCAGGAGCTGCGGGGCATGGACGACGACGTGGAGGACGGCGAGCTGTCCGGCTCCGATTCGGACATGCCCGGCGCCGGCTCCCCCGGACAGGTGAGGGTGGGCAGCGGCCGGAGCGCCAGGCGGGGGAGCGCCGGGCCGGAGGCTGCGGGACGGGGAGGCCGCGCCTGAGGAGCTTGACCCGGCCTGGAGCGCTAGTTCCCGGGCCGGTTGTTTCTCCCGGAGCTTGGTGGCTTCTTCCGGCGCTTGGTGGCCTCTCCCGGGGCCGCTGGCTTGTCCCTGCTCGGTGGCTGTCCCTGCGCTGGTACCGCCGGGGCCTCCCCCGGGAGCCGCTGCCGCGTGGCGCGCGCGGGAACAATGCGGACAGTGGGGGCGAGCCGCTGGGGGACCGCGCAGAGAGCCCCGAGCTGCCGGCCCCCGGCCCCGCCGCTCGCCCGCGGCTTTCCGCGGCTGGCTAGAGATGCCGGCAGTGTCCCCGTGCCTCCCTGTGTCGTGTTATATTCCCCCCGGCCACCAGCCCTGGGGCCCAGCACAGGAAGGAGCTGGAGCCAGGCCAGAGGAGGCTCCAGGATGAGCAGAGGGATGGAGCAGCTCTGCTGGCAGGAAAGGCTGGGAGAGCTGGCATTGTTCAGCCTGGACAGGAGAAGCTCCGGGGTGACCTCAGTTTGGCCTTGCAGTGCCCGAAGGAGCTGCAGGAAAGATGGAGAGAGACACTTGTCAAGGGCTGGAGGGACAGGACACAGGGAATGGCTTCCCACTGCCAGAGGGCAGGGATGGATGGGCTGTTAGGAAGGAATTGTTCCCTGGGAGGGTGGGGAGGCCCTGGCACAGGGTGCCCAGAGAAGCTGTGGCTGCCCCTGGATCCCTGGCGGTGTCCAAGGCCAGGCTGGACACTGGGACTTGGAACAGCCTGGGATAGCGGGGGGTGTCCGTGCCCGTGGTAAAGAGTGAGACTGGATGAGCTTCAAGGTCCCTCCCAACCCAAACACATCCTCTGTGATTCTCGGAGGATATGAGGAATTTATTCGATGAGGAATTTGTACTGAGAGTATGAGGTATTTGCGGTGGTGTACAGACAGGAAAAGATTTCAAGCTAAGATCAATGTGTGACACTGTATGTATAACAAATTTTATTTTCTCCAGTTATTTTGATCTTTGCAATATAGTTCTGGGAAATTAAGTGCAAAGTAAGTTTTTTTAATGGAAATGCTCAGTCTTTTTTTATTTATACTGGTTTTGGGGTTTTTGCATTACACTTGAAGTTGAAGGTTTGTATTTCATAATGTGGTAATTTGAATACTTCTCTTTTCTATTTGCTGTTTGGAGAAAGAAGAAACGGCACGCATGTTGACAAAGCAGTAAGGCTAAAGAAAGAATTTTCATTTCACTTGAAAGTGAAGGAAGAGATCTTATTTTGAAAGATCATGGGACAGTATATAACTTTTTGATAAGAAATCAGTCGGGGAATAACTGGAACTAGGAGTAAAAGCATTTCTTGAATATTTGTATATCAGTGAATTTTTTGGTGGGGGTGTTTGTTCTAATTATTAGTTAATCCATAGTGTCTTGTTGGTTTAAAGGAGGAAGAATGAGTGCTTCTGTAAAGGTTCTTCTGTCCCCAAGTTGGTCATGTGCTGTCCTGACTAAGCCGGGATCACAGAACTCTCTTAGTCTGAGCAGCATCCCAGTTTTGTGGGTTTGGGGTTTATTTTTGATCATTTGGTCTTCTCACTTGAAGCTCCAGAGAGATTATTGACTTCTCTGCTGTTAGACAAACCTCTGGTAGGTTGCTGTGTTGTTCTAGTATTTTACTGTTCTTTGAGCTGCTGTGCATCTTGTGTCTTTGTCCAGTTTGCATGTATTCACCACTTTTCCAGTCCCGTAATAACTTTTGCTCAGCAAAGTTTGCCTTAAGGAGAAAAGCAACTGCTGATGTGTTTCTCTGTCAGCCATGCTCTATTTTATGTTAATGCACTCAAAATACAGGAGTTTCAAAAGATGCTTCTGTGCTGTGGCCCAAGAGATGGTCATAGAGGACTGCACAGCCATGAGGGTCAGAACTGTGTATTTTATCTAATCAACAACTTGATAGCTCTCCCAGTTTTCATGAATTTTTGATTCACTTTTTAATTTCAGAAGCCACACGCTGGCAGTGATTCCTGCAGGCCCTTCCAGAGCAGCCTCTCGTCCTGTGCTCCCAGCGTTCCTTACAGGACCACCAAGAGCGTGGACTCTAGTGAGGAGAGTGGCTCTGACTCCGACGATGACAACTGCCTGTGGAAGCGAAAGAGGCAGAAGTGCTTCAGCTTCTCCCCTGCCAAACCTGAGCCCTTCCAGCTCAGCCAGAGCCACCAAAAACAGACTGCTCTGCATGGCAAAAAGGTGAACAACATCTGGGGCGCGGTGCTGCAGGAGCAGAACCAGGATGCGGTGGCAACTGAGCTTGGGATTCTGGGCATGGATGGTTCAATTGACAGGAGTAGGCAGTCTGAGACTTACAACTACCTGCTGGCTAAAAAGCTGATGAAGGAAGCCCAGCAGAAAGAGGCAGAGACTTTGGATAAGGAACTGGATGAATACATGCACGATGACAAGAAGTTGCCAGCAGAGGAGGAAAACGGGCAGGGCTTCCTCAAACGGAAGCGGCCTGTGAGAGACAGACTGGGGGAAAGGCAAGAGATGAAATACAAGGGAAGGTATGAGATAACAGAGGAAGATTCAGAGGAAAAAGTGGCAGATGAAATTGCTTATCGGTGAGTTTAATAATAGTGCATCTTCAGTAAGTACCTGGTGGTTGATGGAAAGAAGTGGGGGAAAGCTCCCCTACTGCTGAATAAGGGGTCACACCAGATCACCAAAAACATTTCCAAAATCCTTGGATAAAAATGCATCACTGTTGCTGGTGATCTTGTAGAAACATCCAAGTAATACTGCCTCTTTCTTTGAATTTTTGTATTTTTATTTATAGAGCAACCAGGATAGTTTGTTATTTGACAACAGGACAAGGGAAAATACTGCTTCTCATTATACAGATTTAGTAGTGCCTTTTTTTGGGAAATATCCCATGGTTGTTTGGACTTTTGACACCAATGCACACATGCTGTGGTCGCCATAAAAATCTGTTTTAAGTTCTAAACCTTTGAAACTGTAGATAACTTGGACAGTGCAGTGTTTTGAATGAAGTCAAACTGCCACACTCCTCTTTCAGTTGTTCAAGGGAAGAAAATTATGTTAAATAGGGAATAAGACTTAGAAGATTAACTGACAGTTAGCTTGACATTTAAATCAAGTCGGGGTTTATTGGTCATAGTTGCTTTTATATGTGTGGTATTACTCAGAATCTGGCAATACTACAGCAATTAGTTATTAATGCTGTTAATAGTTCTGGGTAGTTCCTCATTTATTAATTTGAAAACCTTGAGCATATTTCTTGCAATAAACTCCTTTTTGTTACATAGAGCTTCATTGAAACAGAGTAGAAGCATATTTTTTCTAATCGTAGTAGTGGTGGCACTGAGCTGTATCAGTAGGGTTCTGGTTATAGTGTAGTTTTTGTTGTTTTGTTTCGTTTTAATAAATCATCATAGATCAGTCAATAAACTGATTTCTTTGTTATGTAAGTTTGTCTGAAATGGCACATGATACAAGGGAACTTTTACACTTCCTGTTTTCTCCAGTTGCTGATTTAACTATAAAAAATTAATTTGAAATGTTAAATGCACAAGAAGCTTTTATATTTTGATTTCAGAGGTTTATGTGGGTCTTTGCAGTTTTGTGTTTGGTTTGATATCTCACACATCAATAAAAAAAAATAACTACTCAAAGCATTTGCTTTGAAACAGGTTTTAAAAATGCATGCTTTAGGGAAAAAACATCCTTCAGAAGCTCAGTATTTTGAAATCTGATTCAATAAACCATTTAAGCACATTTGAATGCATAGACTCTTCAGCACAAAATGAACTATTATTCATTGTGGAAGTCCCATAGTCAGTTACACTCAAGGAATTATCCTGACAATAAATGTGCCTTTCTTTTTTTTCCCTCTCTCTGTTCAGACTTTGTGAGCCAAAGAAAGACTTAATTGCTCGAGTAGTGAAAATAATTGGGAAGAGAAAAGCAATTGAGCTGCTGATGGAAACAGCTGAAGTAGAGCAGAATGGTGGGCTGTTCATCGTGGTAAGGAAAATGTCATCCTGTGGGTTTGCCAGGGATGGGGAGGGCAGCACAGCTTTTTACTTTTAGAATATTCACACAGTGCTCTTGCAAGTCTCTAGTGCTGGACATACTCTCCTGGAGCTTTATGGCCTTCCCTTACCATGAGACTCCCCTAAGAAACACTAATGTAACCTTCCAGCAGGATTTGAGCAAACAGTAAGGTGAATGAACCTGGAAATTACCCAGGTTCTTCTGCTGAGATTGGTGTCTGATTTGCAGAGATAACGTTGTGTCTGTTACTGTGGCTCTCCTTGGAATCTTTCTCTCACAGACTTGAGGCCAAAGGATTCTCAGGCTTGAATAAAAACCAGCATTTCCAATATCCCATTTGCAGAATAACTTCCAAAAGGAAAACTGTTGGCTTTATTAGGGAACTACTGGTTTGTGTATCAGCAGAGCAAAACTGAGCACTGATTTCTGTTACAAATCGTGGTAAAAATCCCTATACTATGTGATGAGGTTGTCATTTTTGGGTATGTTTTTGTTGTTGTTATATAATGAGCCTCAGTGTGAAAAACACAGTGGGTAAGAAATGCTGTGAGTGAGGAAGAAGTGGGTGAAAACTTAGGAAATACTTTCACTTGATTTCAATTTTTAAGTTCCATCACTTGGAATTAGAGAGGAAGGGAAAAACAAGTGGGTCACAATCTAAAAAAAACCACCAAAATAAATTTAAAACAAGCAAAACAAAAAACCCCACCACACCTCCCTCTGTCAAAAATATCCAGCTAGCTAGTTGTGCTAGAAGCATTCTGTTGTCTTGAAAATTAAATTTAAAAAGTGTTTAACAGAGGAGGTGAAGGCACACAGCTCCTGGTGGCACAGGTTGCTTTGGAAGCAGATCAGAGTACACTCTTTGAAAAGCAGATCACAAAAGACACCATGAAATGCAGATGATAAAAAGATGTTCACGTGCTTTTTCAAGAACCTGCTTAAAACCTGATATTCCTGTTCTTGAAATTTTTAGATTATATAGTACATTATTTAGCAGTAAAATATCACATTTTGCGCCACTATCATCCAGATTTTACTGCAGTAAAAGTAGTGTTTTATACTGCAAATTTTAATTGAATAATAGTATGGTAATTAACACTTGTAATTCACAGAGGTTTCAAAGCTGAACCCATTCCATGCACTGCTGTTGCTGCACTGAAAACTGCTGGGTCAAACATGTATGTGGTGGGAGAGAATTTTAAAGCACAGGTTGTGTTTCCTATGCCTTCAACAGAAATGCAAAATCCTGTAGATAACCCAGACAAGTTGTAGCATTTCTGAGCACAATTATAAAACCCTGAGATGAACATCATTTTATTAAATTGTTTTAGACATTTTACTGGGCTTACGTGTTAGGAATGCTCAGAGTGTTTAACCTAGTGCGTAACTTGTTGCAGATACTTGTGAGTGGAGTTAGAATATTATTCATATTTTGTTTCTTCACTACCAAAATCAGGTTTACTGTGTAGTTTTAACAATTTAGCATTATATTCTAAAGGATTTTTTTTGTAACTTCATGGTATTCCTGTCCAGATTTAGCAGGCTGATTGTTGACTTTCATATGACTAATTCAGTCACAAATGAGACATAGCCAGGGTTATTTTCATGTGGTATTTGACACAGCAGAACTTAAATTGGCTTTATTCTGTCTCAACACTGAGTGTTGCCTTAGAGGCTATTTTTTTGTCAACACTTAGCATTAAGCTTGCTATTCCCAATTTCCTCTCTCCCTGTTAAGAATGGCACCAGGAGAAGAACACCTGGGGGTGTTTATTTAAACCTGCTGAAGAACACACCAAGCATCAAAGAGGAACAAATCAAGGTAAAAATTGTAGGAGTTCAAGTGTACATTCTTGTTTGGGTTTTTTCTTCCTGCTAGGAATGTCACAGCTGGAACTCCCTAAATGTAACTGTGCATTCCATTGAAACTAGACTTTCACATTCAAAAGACAGGCAAAAAATAAAAGACCTACTCAAAAATTGTTGAATTGCCATTAACTCTAAGCAGAGAGAACTCATTTTTGTGTATTGCCAGTCACAAAAACCTGTTGAGGGAGATGAGATTGTAGAGTCCGGCAGACGTAAATGTTAAATTTTCCTAATTTGTATATTTGTATTTTCCTGATTAGTATTCTTTACAGCAAACTTGTCCATGTTCTGTTTCTCCCCTTGCAGCTTTGTGTCATTGTGCATGGATTGAATGCAGGTCTCTCAGTAGAGTATTTTTGTCCTGTATAACTCCCAGCTGTGGCACCAGGCAGAACTTCTCATTAAATCAGTTGATGGTCTGAACCTAATCTGAATTGNACCTACAGGAATACGATGATGCATCTCGTGAGACTTTTGCCAGTGACACAAATGAGGCTCTGGCTTCCCTGGATGACCTGCAGGAGGGGCACCACGAGGCAAAGATGGAACCTGAGGATACTATTGAAATTGACAATGCCCACGATTTAGAGATCTTTTAATTACTAATATTCTTGATAACAGAGTCTCTATAAAAACATGTTAAATGAGCCTTTCTTGTAATCCCATGGCTTCTTGTTTTTAAAGCATGGGGAATANNNNATGGCTTCTTGTTGTTAAAGCATGGGGAATATTTCATGCTGAATAGCAGGAGGTAATTCTTAGCTAAATTTAACAGCATGAAAGACTTTCAATTGTCCTGTTAACTTGTTTGCTGAGTCCTCAGAAACTGTTAAGATTTTCCTAGATAACAGCCCTGCATCACATTGGAAATGTTTTAGTCACATATTAGGTTTAGGAGTTCTAATTTTAGGAGTTCTAAAGTCTATGTTTTAATGAAGTACTTCTAATTTACTTTGCTGAAGCACACAAAGGTCATCAGGTGAGCAATACTCTTTACTACAGATGAACAGAAAAAACCAGTATAAATTTAGTCTTGATATAAAAGATTATATATTATTAATGTGGCAGTGTATTGACAAAAACAGCAGTATTTGTCGGATTAAGACTTGTAAAAACAGATTGGTTTGTGAAATAAAAATTTTAGTGGTCAGTGACCTTTGAATAACAACCTTGTAAATAAGTGGTATTGAGCAATGTATGTTTCAGATTTCTGCATTAGTTTTATTCTTTGTATTCCAATGGTAACTCGAGCTTCCTGTCTGTTCTGTCTAAACATTTTCCATGATTAGACAAACAACTTAAGTTCCATGGATCTTTTTGTTTGCAGACAAATACAACTGAAAGCCTTCAGAGTAGTGAGATTTTACAGAGCTGTGTTCCCTTAAAGGGTCTGTAGACTGTAAGTGCATATATAAACCCTTTACCTTGTTGTTATTGTTTCTGTCCTCCTCCTGTGTGCAGTGAGATAACGTGCAGCTTGCAGAAGATCTGGAGTTTTTCTGTGCGGACTCTTGCAGGGGATATTTTTTTTTTATTCACTTAATGCAGGAAATGGTTGTGTAGTTTATTAGTTCAGCCAAAAACGAT
>VYZR01022461.1:0-42813 GCA_013400675.1 Oxylabes madagascariensis
CAGCTGCTCCTCACAGGATTTGTTCTGCACAACACGAGGGTTTTGCCTGGCTCCTGGTAATGACAAACTCAGCAGAGCGAAGGAAACGCCAGTTTTGGGTTGGTTTTTGTTTTATTTTTTCTGTTCTTAGAGTTGTACAGAGTAAAACTCACTTGCTTAGCAGCCCATATTATAGGGTTTCCCGTCCACCTGAAGGCTCCTCCTAGACACCTTGCAGGAATTTTGTGCTTATGAAATTGTTCCAGCCTCTGCAGCTCAGCTCCCCTTGGAACAATGCATTCTCTGTGAGCCCCTGAATAGAAAACATCAGCCTGTAGTGATAGAGCTCCTGTTAGTGCCCAGCCCTAGACATGGGATAAAAGTGCTTTTCAATGTGTACTTGGGGAAAAAAATGTCTTTTACTGCTCCCACAGTACTCCTTTTACAATGCCAATGCCACTTACAGCCATTGATAGGAAGAAGTTGGACTAATCTTAGCCAGAAGTTCCCATGACCTTTCAGTATCTGCAATACTGCAACTTTTCTTAAAATTATCTTTGCGGGGAAAACAATGTAAAATATACCAAAGGACTTACAGCAGACAAACGACTACTTGTTCAGGAGCCCAAATATTACAGGAAGATGCTTTTGGTGATTTTATGCAGCTGGTATGAGGAGGGCAAAATTCACAGGCATCAAGTGGGAATATTGAAGAACAAAACGAAAGTGAGTCAAAGGGCTCAGCAGTGATTTCCCACGGTGTTTCATGGAGCATAACCTGGGGAACTCCCTGCCCTCTTATATCATCTCAAATTAGCAAGTAAAAAGGAAGCAACTGTGATGAAATATTGGAACTCCCTTCACTTTCTTAGAAGCAGTAAAAAAAGTTCCACAGGAAAAAAAAGGTTTAAAACCTCTTTTTAGGAAGCAAGCTCATAACAGGATGGAAGAACCAGCAAATTAGAGACAGAAAAATAAATATTTGAGCAAATACACATCGAGCAGCAGCACTGGGATACAAGGTCTGATGGAAGAAGAGGATGAATTAGGAAGGAAAAAAGAGAAAGGCGGAAGGAAATCTCTTCTCCCTGCTGTCTTTGTGTACAGTAAACTGTGCTCACCGAGAAGCTATTCAACACCTCTGCCAAACAAAGCTTTTATTCTGGCCTCTGCGTGTTGCAGTCAGCCAGATTGACCGAAATCCCCCCAAAAACATGACAGCTGGAATAAGATAGTGATCCTGGCAGAGCAAACATCATCACAGAATGGCCTGCGTTGGAAGGGACATTAAATCTCAACTCATTTCACCCCTGCCATGGGCAGGGTCCACTTCCTCCAACCTGGCCTTGAAATATATCAAAATGTCAGAAAACAGTAACAGAAACCAAATATTTTTGAAGGACCAGGAAACAACCAGAAGCCAAATTTGAGAAAAATAAACGCAAATAGGTCTTGTGGTGCAGTAGAAAAAAAAATCACTCTCGAAATGTGTCATCCCATGACACATTTTGGGGGAGTAATACTGAAAAGCAGAAGGCTGTTAAACATTCATCTGTTTCCAAGTGGGAAGTGCACAATTTCAGAACCAGACCTTTTCCATACATAAATGGTGTAGGAAATGATGTTCATTCTTTTTATGACAGGGAACAGGAGAAAAAAGAAGAGGCTGTGGAGGCTGTCTTGGGCTGCAGTTAAAATGTGATGGTCATAGCAGTCCACCTCTACTGGGACCCTGGATAATGACCCTTCATGGGCCAGCTTGCATGTCCTGACGTGATCTCTGGGTTTTCCATTTCAAAATTGAACCTCACTAAAAAAGAAAAAAAAAAGTACAGATCAGCCCTGTAACTTAAGGCTTTTCAGCACAGGAATTTGCCAAGGCACAGGTATGGTTACTCCTGGGACATTGTGGTGACACCCCTTGGAAAACTGTACACAAGCCTAATGTATTTTACATGTATTTTAATATTTTTAAAGCAACAACAAGCTGCTTTTTATGCAAGTAGGGATGAAAATACATGCAAAAACTGAAATAGCCTCCTTTATTTTCATCAGGCCTTGCAGACAGCACCACTAAGTGTTTGCAGGCTGTCCTGTTAAGATTTATTTTTATATTTGGGTATTCGGAGGAAGGCTCTGCACTTTCTGCTCAAGTAGAGCTCCTTTTCCTGCTGTCAGGGAGTAGTTTTTCCCTAGTAAAAACAATCATTATTTTTACTAGCAACAGCTGCTGTCCTGGGCTCAGCTCAGCATCACCCCATCTCCTCAGATGTGGGAGTTTTCCCTTTAATCTGGGAAACACCAACACCAGCTCTGATCCTTTTTCTTTTAAACCAAGGGTTGTCCAGCCCTGGAGCAGGGATGAGCAGGGCCTGAATCCGGCTCCCTGCTCTCAGAATGTCTTGGAGATGTGGGCAGTGAGCTCGTGGCTGGGCTCTGCCCATGGCCAACCCACCAAAAAGGGTTCCACAGAGCTCAGCCAGACCAAATTCCAGCCCGGGCACCTGGAAGATCTGCACTCCCAGCACCCCCCAAGTCCACAGCAGCCTCCTGCTGAACACCAACGGGATGTGGGCTCCTAAACCCCTGGGCATTTCTGGGAAACCCCAAAAGAAAGAAAAAGGATCCTTTCCTGGCCATGCCAGACGTTCCGGCTGCCTACATTCAGCCTCAAGGCCCCTTTGTCTAATGTGAGTTATTCATAATTACTCAAGCTGCTAATTTTCCTCTTATGTAAATGATGTTGGGAGGCAAAGCATGAAGGCAGCTAGGCACGTACAGGATAATGGATTGCAGGAGGAAAGAAAGGAGCTGGCATGATGTGAGAACAGCTCTGGGTGCTAGGCAGATTCCAGGAAACTGGAATGCTTCTGGGAGTTCCCTAGAAATGCAGGTGGCACCAACCAAAAAAAAAAAAATCTCTTCAGATTAATCACCAAAGAATTGAAAGGGTGAAATGTTTCCTCTCACATGGAAAATCCATTTTAGTGCCATGGTCCTCCCTGCCCAAACCAGCCCCATCTTCCAGCACGGGGACGCTCAGGTCAGCCACCCCAAAGGCACAGCCCTTGGGGATGACTGGGTCCAGACTTTGGAGGACATCCTATCTGTGTTTACTCCGCTGGAAAAACTTCAAAACGAGGCCTTGCAAACAAGCTCATGTGTTTTTTCACAGCATCTCCACCTGACAGCTGAGCGGCCATCTCCTGGGAGCTCACAGCCCTCAGTGCTCATCTCTGGGTGCAGAGTAAACACCAGCAGACAGCCATCACCAGGAGGTTATCCCAGGCACTTCAGTTTCTGTGCTGGCCTCTACCCACATCACCAGCACCGAGTTTTCCACCTTAAACCACACTGCTCTTCAAGACAAGTAGTTCACACTCAGAGTTCATGCCTTTGCTCCCTGGCTGGCTGCGCCACGTGTTCTGCTGGCTGTGAGGATGCCGGGAGAGGACAAGGCTGGAGCTCCAAAGGACAGCAGGGCTGTTGCTTGTCTCACATAATGTGGGGAAGTGCTGAAAAGCAGCTCTGAACAGACCTACCAGGCCTCCAGTGAACCCACGGAGCCTCCAGAGCCCGTCAGGGGTCTGCTCAGCTGGAAACCTTCACTTACCGCAGACGTGGGCTGAGGTTTTCACACATCTCTGTTAATTTTTAGCCTAATGGGGCTGAACCCTACGGCCAGCATTTCCAACTCCCGTGACTTCCTGAGCCTGTGATTTCTTCCCACGGGAGGTTTGGCCTCGTGTAGGGAACACCTCCGGGCAGAACATTTCCTCTCCTTACCTTGCATAGACCCCCACTGGACTTCAACACACAGCGCTTCCTACCAAAAAAAGTTACAGCTCAGCTAAAAGATGGGATATTCTCAAGACATAAAGAGTCTTACTGACACACCTGTACATGGCTGAAAAGGGAGAAAGCAGCCAGAGGCCAGTGAAGTGCTAACAAGGATGGAAACACCTGCAGAAAGCTTTGAGAGGGACGGGATTTCACTCTCCCAAGTCCGTGCCCTGTCCCACCAACCTGTCACAGAGCATAAGGAGTGAAGCTTTTTTTGAACAAACACACACAACCAGGGAGACTTGAACTTGGGCTCATTAATGAGAAGGGTCGCAGATTTTCCTCAGGACGTTTTTCCTCTTCCAGAGGAGAGGAAACAAAGGTGTGGGATCTGCCTTAGTAACTGGAGGAAGGAGAGGGTGATTCCAGCTTCTTTCCAGCAAAAAGAGCAAGATGTGTCAGTCAAAGAGCTGAGTCAGCTTAGCACCATCTGTGTGATTAACCATAAAATGAGTAAGATATTTTCTTGGTTTTTCTTCTTTTATCTCATTCCTTTACTGCAAATCTATTTTTTCAGCCTCATGTACTCTTTCATCTGTCTTGTCTAGTTACAGAAGTGTGAGCTGAGACAAAACAAGGTGTTCACCTGCCCTGGGGTTGGAGGCTCTTCAGACTGGGCTATGGGGGCTTGAAATCACTGTGGTACCTTCCCAAAATACTGCTGTGGTGGGCATTGAGGTTGGCTTCAACAGGGTCTACAACAGCTCCCTGAGGAACCGCTCTGATCCCTGCTCCCTGTGACAGGGACAGCACCCAGGGAGTGGCTGGAGCTGTGCCAGGGAGGTTTAGGTCAGATATCAGGGAAAGGTTCTCCCCAGAGGGTGCTGGGCACTGCCCAGCCTCCCCAGGGAATGGGCACGGCCCCGAGGCTGCCAGAGCTCCAGGAGAGCTTGGACACCTCTGCCAGGGATGCCCTGGGTGGGATTGTTGGGGTGTCTGTGCAGGGACAGGAGTTGGATTCCATGATCCCTGTGGGTCCCTTCCAGCTCAGGAGATTCCATGATTCACGTCAGACACCACCTGGGTCATGAGCTGCTGCTGAGCAGGAATGGGAGTGAAAAAGATCTCTCCAATGACCAGAAAACTCAAGGAAGGTCTCTGACCTGTAGCAAGACATTTGGATGTGCACATGAGCCTCAGAAAGGCGCAGTGCTTCACACTGCTCAGCAAGAACATCACCCTTGCCCAGCTCTGCCCCCGTACACTCCTGGGCTCGAGTACCTCCCTGAAATGGTTCAGTCAAATAACAGCTAACGAACGTTGTGTGTGGCACCAGCTGGTACTGTTCTGAGCTGGTTTTCAGCTTTTAAATGCTATTTCTGTTTCAGTTCACTCCCTGCCATCTGTCTTGCTGCAGAACACCTACCCCACAAAAGGCCTTTCAGCTCCACCAAGCCCCAACAGACAATTTTAGGCAGAAATACCTGATTTAACACACAGTCAAAAGAACATTGCACTTTCACATGCAACTCTAGGAAGCAGCATGCTCTCAGGATGTCACCTGTTGGGCCTATTCCTCATTTCCTGCCCAGAAAAAATCCATTAGTCTTCAACTCAACAACCACACCTCAGGGCTGTAACCTACCCCTCACCTTTTCTGTTTATTAGTTGGGTCAAGAGGCCAGAATGGGACTGGGCAACGCAGAGGTGTCACTGATCCATTTCCAAATAGTTCCATGTTCTCCAGAGATTCATATTCAATAAAACCCCTCCTCTCTGTTACCTTCATCCTTTGCTATCTCCTTTTTCAACAGTTGGGTTCAAGCTGCATGAATCAGTGAGTTTCAAGAGAATAACATTATTCCTTGAGTTTTAACTGGGAAAAAAGTGATTTTACATGTTAACATTTTCAATGTGTTCTGGAAGTCAAAGTGTAGCAAAATAATAGCTTGCAGCACTTTATCACAGAATTCTAAAACGGTTTGGGCTGGAAGGAAGCCTAAAGTCCATACTGTTCTAACACTCCTGCCATAGGCAGGGACACCTTCCACTGTCCCAGGCTGCTCCAAGCCCTGTCCAGCCTGGCCTTGGGCACTGCCAGGGATCCAGGGGCAGCCACAGCTGCTCTGGGCACCCTGTGCCAGGGCCTCCCCACCCTCACACACACCAATTCCTTCCCAAGATCCCATCCGGCCCTGCCCTCTGGCACTGGGAAGCCATTCCCTGGGTGCTGTCCCTGCCTGCCTTGTCCCCAGTCCCTCTGCAGCTCTCCTGGAGCCCCTTCAGGCCCTGGCAGGGGCTGGGAGCTGTCCCTGGAGCCTTCTCTTGTGCAGCTGAGCAGCCCCAGGTGTCCCGGGCTGGCTGCAGAGCAGAGGGGCTCCAGCCCTGGCAGCATCTGCGTGGCCTCCTCTGGCCTGGCTGCAGCAGCTCCACGTCCTTGTGCTGCTGGAGATTCCCTCTGAAAATAAAAAATGTACTAAACCCCCAAAATTATTCTGTATTAGTTCAACAAAGATGGTACGGGACCACTGAATATCTGGTCTGTGTGGGGCTGGGGTTTTCCCCTCCTGGGCAGGATGTCAGTGATGTTCCCACTTCACACAGAAACCACACGTCACAGCTTCACATGCTAAAAATCACCGGCACCATCATATCCACTCCAGCAGAGCTGGAAGCAAGCCCAAGGAGCCTTCACAATCATTTAGCAGGTGTCCAAATCAGTAAAGAAGGCACCTCTGTTTCCTTGTGCATCTTTAGAAACTGAAGGCACAGCCAAGGGGTGGAACCACACACGAGCTGAGCCGTGCATGTCCAAAGCAGGCTGGCACCTTCCAGGAGGACAAAATAAATTGAGTCAGGGTTGATTCACTCTTCCTCACTCCTAACACCCCCTCAGGTTCTTGGTGTTCAGTGGTTTCTTCAAAAATTCAGCCCATGGGCTTCTGTTCTTATAGGAAAAATTGAACTGTCCCCAGCATAACACCTAAAGCTGTTTCTAGTGGATGCTGGGGAAACCACGGTCAAACAGCTCGGGAATGAAAAGATGAACAAGCCTCCCTGAATGCAGGATTTCAAACAAGCCAGGTGATTTCAAATAGCTTTCTGTGTTGGGAAGAAGAGATAGGGGAGTGATTAGCTTTCATTTAATTTAATAAGAGAGAGAGCCAAGGCTAAAGCTGACACAGAATTGAAATGCCTCTAAAAGACAGAGGTGAGGAGGGACCACTCCAGGTGTCACTTCCATTTCTGGAACTGGATCCTGGCAGAGTTCAAGACCTCTAAGGACTACTACGATGAATTGCCTTCTCCACAGCTCCTGCAGTCCTCATTCTACTGTATTTTTTCATAATATAATGACAAAAACCCAGAAACAACTATGGGGAAGGAACATTTTCAATTTCTCTTTTGAAGTCTTTCATGCAACAGTTACTTCCCTGGAAAATAACTGGCCAACAAGTTGAGATCAAAATAACTTTTTTTCCAGGGATTTTGTGTTTTGTTGTTTTTTTTTTTTTTTAATAAAGACTAAATTCTCTTAACTACGTAAAATCAGAGAATAATAGCACTAGCACCCAAAAAAATGGTTCTGCGTCATCAAAGTATCAACATTAATCAATTTTCCAACTTTTGGGGCAGTAAATAATTGCAAAGTGTCTGTTTCAACAAAAGTATTAGCCCCTGGTGCCACATAAATTGAAGATTAGGCTACAGAGTTTCTAATCAGACAATGAAATAATTCTCAGGTAGATCATTAGAATGGAAAATTTTGTATTGTCAGGCCATGAATATCAGCTACAGCTGAAACGCAAAAAACCATCTACCCAGAAATATGGTCCATCTACAGAGACTTGTGTAGAGAGGGGAAAAAAAAAGAAAAAAGAAAAATGAGGAAAAATCATGATTGAGGATGTGGATTTCCTCATAATGGCAAAACTAAAGTTAGGTTTTAATAGGCTTCAATCAGCAAAACTAAATTACATTAATAGACTCTTAAAAATGTTTTCTGAACACACATGTGGAAGACTGGTTCTCCTCAAGGCCACACATCCCACATAGCCCACAGCAAATTCTACAGGCATGGGACGAGGGCCCAGAAGAGATTCTTTTTTTTTTAATGTTTTACTGATATGGTATTGCACTGGGGATTTCCTTTAAAGAGCAGCAGCTGAAGGCAGCAAAGCGAATTCCCCAGATAACATTTCAAGGAAATGAGAAGTGTCTCAGCCCTTTTTGAAAGCCTCTTCTGGCACTGCATAGCATGACCATATCTGCTGAATCCACTCTGCAAAAATCCCCCTCTCAAACCTTCTCAGAAGATGAAACCCTGCAAATTTCTCTGCAGTGAGAAATTTCTCTCTGTCTGTCAGCAGCGTAAATTCACCAGGAAAAGAATTTATGTAGTTCAGCAGAATTTACTTAGGGAAAGCTTTCATAATGGGGTTTTCTTTTAAATACTTGTGCAATGATAAAGTCAAAGATCTGGAGATAAACTCCAGTTAAAGATCTGGAGAGGCAGTGGGGACCTCAGCAGCCTTTCCCAGCTTGCAGGGCAGGATGCTTTAATGGCACCCAGTACATTCCCATAACACCCACCTTATGCAAACAGCAACAACCTGTTGGGTGAAACACAGCTTGTTCTGGCTTGGGGCAGGCAGGCCTTGCCTCCCAGATGGCACATTTGGATCATGGACCCTCCCCATCCTGTGGGGTTTGGCAGGATGCCTCAACAGCCACCCTCCTTCATAGGATCCCAGGATGGTTTGGGCTAGAAGGGACCTTAAATCCCATCTCATTCCACCCCCTGCCCCGTTCAACCTGGACTTGAGTGTTTCACAGTCTCAAACTGCACCAGGGGAGGATCAGGGTGAACATTCAGAGGCATTTCTTTACAGAAAAGGGTGATTTAACACTGGAAGAGGCTGCCCAGGGAGATGTTGGGGTCCCCATCCCTGGAGGCATCCAAAAAATGACTGGATGTGGCACTGAGTGCTCTGGGCCGGGTGACAAGGTGGGGATCAGGCACAGCCTGGACTTGATGGTCTGGGAGGGCTTTTGCATTCCAAGTGATTCTGGGATTCTGTTTCCAAGGACGAGGCATCCACCGCCCCTCTGGGCAATCCTTTCCTTCCCTTGGACACAGCAGCACAGGTATTGTGCTGATTTTAGCCCTGGGCAGTGATCTGTCTGCAGACCACAGGACAAGATGTTCCCCAGTGAGGTCCTGCTGTGCCTGGTGGTCACTCCCAGCCCCTGGGTCATTCCCAATCCCTGGGTCATTCCCAATCCCTGAGTCATTCCCAATCCCTGGGGCCCTTCCAGCCAGCCCCACACATAGCAGCCGGGCCCTGCCTCACACCTTCACTGTGCAGCGTGCGGAGTGATAAAAAATGGGGGATTGGCTCAACCTACTGGCTGATCCATGCCTGGATTAGTCCTCCCAGCTGCCCCAGCCGCACAGGGAAGCTGTCATGAGCTGACTTGATCCCCTTTTTCCTCTCTCCTCAGCCCCAGCCGTAGCGATGCCTTCAGAGCAGAGCATGCTCAGCACAAATGCTGCTGTTATTACTCACAAGCATTAATTAGAGAGGGCTTTCTCCACCCAGGTGCTTTGCAGCAGAGCTGGATGCATCATTTGCTTTGACGATGAGCTGCATCAACCAATCTCTGTGCATGGACCCCCAGTCCAGGGAGGAGAACCTGTACCTTGAAGGATACCAGCACAGAGCTCCATTTGGATGTGGGATGAGCTGGATTGCTCCATTCTTTGGAGCAGAGCCATGAGCAGTCATTGCCACCAGCTCTCCCTCTAAGGAAGATCTGGAAAAGTTATTTTCTAGCTCCTTTCCATATGAAAATTCCTAAAAATGCAAAGAAGCCAGCAGGTATGACTGAGACTGGCCACACTTTGATTCTTCAGCAGGAAGCTGAAGAGCTGGGAAGATCCTTCTCAATATCACATAAATGTGATGGGAAATTACTTCGTTCAGTGTTGGTAGAGCTCAGGATAACATCCAGCCTGGCACAGCCGCAGAAGAGAGGTGGACGTGATGCTGAGGAACAGCAAATTGTTTATTTATTAAGTCTCATGCCAAAAATACTAGAGCAGTATTTGCTTGTAGAAATATTTAGTTCAGTCTGGGACTGCCCTTCCTGCAGCTG
Organism: Oxylabes madagascariensis; assembly: GCA_013400675.1. NCBI lineage: Eukaryota > Metazoa > Chordata > Aves > Passeriformes > Timaliidae > Oxylabes > Oxylabes madagascariensis. The sequence continues at coordinate 9,922 of VYZR01022461.1, forward strand.
GTGTGGGATTATTTATCTAGGCAGAAAATTGCAGGGTGTACTCAGGTAGGAATAATGTGGCCTGAGCTGGGATCTGCTCCTGTCCCTGGCAAAGCAGCTGGCCTGGCAGAGCAGCCCGTGGGGAGGGTGACAAAAGGGTCTTTTTCCATCCTGCCCCAGAGGATGGAATGTGAAAGCAAAGTTATTGCCTCTCCTTGAGGAGCCCCTGAGCATACAGCCCCTCAAAAGCATACAGGGAAAACACAAACCTTGCTAAAGGCTTTCACTACCTGACAAAGTTTTCATCACATTCTATTAGGAAATTGTCTTGAACAGTTTTCCCCAAGATAAGGGAGGCAGGTCCCACCCCAGAAGTCCCCTGGTTCAGCCAAACTCTGTCTGGGTCTCTCTCTTCTCCACCACAAAGCCACTTCTGATCTGATGTCTGGAGGCTGTCATTCCGTAATTTGCCCCTCTTCCCCCCTCCCCTTCATTTCTCCTGCACCTCCCCTGTCAGCTGCTGCTGCAGCACCAACGGTGTGTCAGAATCAGACCCATTTTTCTCCTGCAGTGGGCTGGGCAGGTCAGGAGGGTGGCAGAACGTGGATTGCAGGGACAGGCACCCCCAGGCATCCCCGTGCTGGATGCCCAGGGGAGAAGAAGGTCTAATTACAGACTACAAGATTTTGGATGGGGCTGCAGCCCCCTCCACCCAGTAATATCTTGTTCCTACAGATAAAACAGGGATTCTCATCTTCTTTGGTTCTGGGATGGCTCCCTTACACCAGGACAGTAATATAAACCAGAAATATTTCCCAGACCTGGCAATCTCACAGCTGATAATGGGAAACATTTTCTTTAACAGAAGACTTCCAGGCACAGAAACTTTAAGAAGAAATCATATCAGTGTTAAAAATTAAGACAAGTTATTCCAAATCCAGGACACGGATTGTATAAATCCGTGAATTGGTCCCAGGGGTAGGAAGAGAGAGCCAACAAGCATCTTGTCAGGAGTCCATGCAGGGGTGGGTACCACTGCAGGAAAACCCTGGATAAGCTGTTGGGGCTGACATGCCCCTCTGTTTTATCCCAGTGCTGAACAGTGATGGGGTCCTGGGGTCACCATCCCTGCCAGGCAGAGCTGCTGGGGCAGTGGGTGCCAGGGAGCAGGAGGTGAAACCTGCTTCAAAGCAATCCTGCAGCTAAAAAAAATGCAGCTAAAAACCCTGTGAGCCAATCACCACAGCTACCAAGGCTTCTGTCTGTGTCCCAGACAGGAATTTTGAGATAAGAGTGTATGCAGAGCCCACGGAGCACCAGGATTTTGTTCCACTCAGCGTGGCAGTGAGTCACGCTGCCAGCGTGGGTAAAGTAATTCCCTCCCTCCATCCCTCTTCTCTTGCTCCATCTGCACTAAGATTGGTGCAGAACTATAGAAACTGTATTAATAAAGGTCTTTTATGTGGGTTTAATCATCTCCCAGGATCGCCCAGACCACAAACTTGAAACTCTTTATGAATGTGACTCACTCCCAAGGCACACGTTCATTGGTCGACAGACTCTCCTGATTTTGCCTTGTGAAATCCTTTTTCCTATTGGAAGAGAGGGCCTGAGGTGTTACCTATGCTGCAACTGAAGTTCACTGACTCACAGTAACCCCAGATACTTGTATTACATGATTTGATACTCATTCATTCATCCCAGAGCAGCCTCACAATAAACGCTGACCCCCCCTTCAGCAGAAATTATCATGTGTGCGGATAAACTTCCTACTTTTGCAACACATTTGACAGGGTAAGACTATCTGCATGACTAGAGGAAAAAAAAAAAAAAAAAGTTATTTTTCTCCTCAAATATGTTAAACTTCCAGATTTGCCACGGTGCACTTAAAGAAAAGGATTTGGATGAAAAACCTCAATGTGTTTTGAATCAGTATCAGGTCCCACTTAGGACCCAGTGTCTGACCTGCAGAGAAATGCAGTACAGCCAGAGATGAATGGATTTGAGTAACATTTTTAGAGTCAAATATGAGCTTGGCAAGTAATTCATAAAGAAGAAAGTTGATAAATGCGGACGCAGAGTTCAGCACTGGCAATTTAAGCTGAGCTGGGATTCCTGCAATATTAAACCCATTGAATGTCTGCATTGTACAAAGATCTCTCAAGTTCCTGTTCCCCTGAGCTGCAGATGGATGGGGGATCCCGGGTCAGGCTCACGGGCTCTGCGCTGCACACATAATCCACGGAGCCAATTAGAGGCTCATGCACATCATCACATATCTCTGCTAGTGCAGAAAAACGGAAAGGAGAGATTTCCTGCTTACAAAGAGCCAGGAAATGTCCAGCTTGGCAGAGGTGTGAAACTCAAACCCTCAACACAGGTGATGGGCTCAGCTGCTAAAGAGGAAACTACTCACAGGGGGGGCATTGCTGCGACCTATGGATTTGACCCTCTTAACAAGCATCTGTTTGCCAAGTCCACCAATTCACATGAGCCCAGGGGGCACCTCCTCCGTGCGTGTTTATTTGTACATCTGCACTCACAGTACTGCACAGACCATCTCCCACCCAGGGCTGCCCCCCTCCAGGCTGCCCTTCCAGCAGAACCAAAACCAGCCCCCAAATCTGGACCTGCCCACTGCCCTCACGCATTTACACCAGTTAAAGTGCCTCGTTGGAAAAATTCAGAGCAAATCAGGCAGGCAAGATGTAAATGCGTTCTTAAACATCTTCTCCGAGGCGCTGGATTCTCTGCAGAGCAGGACATAATGAAAAGCTAATATCGCCACAGCTTGTCCTCCCCAAACCGAGCACTGGCTCACACACTAGAGAAAATGTCTTGGATGTCTGTCTGGAACACAGCCACTTGCTGACAGCCTACCATAACATTATATACAGGGCTATCTTACCTTCCAATTACACGTCCCCAGGGTGTTCCCTAAATATGACTATGCTGATTATATTCACCAATCCTCCTTTTATTGAAAGGCACTTATTTCCCCTCTCCCTCCCCAATTTATTCCAGACACACTGGAATAGGCTGAATAAAAAACCACTGAACTCTGTTGCCCATTTTAATTTCAAATCCGATTTAAATTTTAAATTTTAATTTTCAAATACGGTTTTTGCTTTACATGTTCCTCAAATGCCCTCAGTGTCCTGGTGTATCCTGCTGCTCAGTCCAGTCACCAGCATGTTTTTTTCCTGAGCAAACATCTGTATGGAGTATTTTCCTCCGCTTGGCACAAGGAAATTGGTACTAGAGGTGAGAGAAGAGAGGAAAGTCCCAAGGACAGATGGATGGATGGATGGAAATCCCTTCTCCATCCACCTTGGATCTGATAGTGTAGAATTCCTATCACACAGGAAAGGTCACTGATATCACCACTTCTTCTGTATTTGCACAGTACATTTGGCTTCCCCGTGAGCCGTGACCACATCAGCATTGGCAAACTCCACTGCAATGTTGACATCTTTTGCAAACACCCACTCCATTCAACAAACAGCCCTAAAATACACATTAAAATACTTGAGGCGTCAGCAGAGCAAAATAATACGCACATGGATATTTTACCAACATGCTCACAGACTGGAGAAAATCCTTATTTACCACAGATTAGCGGACCACCTCCGTCAGAAGGTTAAAAAAAGTGCAGCAGCCTGAAATAGAAACAAACCTTTAGTTTGGTCACTAAGGTCAGCTCTGTTCTCCCGTCAGGAGCTTTGTCATGCAGCTCTCAGGAGTGCCCACGGGCTGCTGTGGTTGCAGCCGTCCGAGCGCGGTCAGCGCTGGGCCAGGCAGGGACACGTCCCCGTGCCTCATCCCTCGCACTGCCAGCACCCCCCATTCCTGCCAGGCAGCCCTGCAGCCTCTCTGACTGCCTTCCTAGGGGCTGATACGAGAAGCAAAGAGGGCAAAAAGCCGGCCTGACAACAGCACCAGGCTCCAGCTGCCGTGAAAGCCTCAAAAAACCCCAACTCCCGTCAGCGGTTGCCAGCGCCAACATCTGGATTCACTGAACCCAAGCCATGGCTTTGATTTCCTGCGATTCACCTGTGAGATAAAGTGTTCAACCAGATATAGGGTAGGAGAACAGACCTCTGTGCTCCCTTCAGAAAACCTGGCACACACAGATATCTTGACTGAGGTCTGGCTTCCCAGTGCTCGAGGCTGCCTGCCCCGTAAGGCCATGGGGCTCCCCGAGGCACCGTGCACCACAGGCTTTCCTAGAAGCCTGCTCCAGTAATTTTGCTGTCAGAGCACTTCTTTTTAAAGATGTTTGCAGAAGACAGAGAGGGATAATCATGGCTGAGCAGGGAAGCACAGGCTGGATGAAATCCAGGGCGAGTGCGCTGAGTTGCGGTGCTGTGGCTGCTCGCCTGCTCCCGTGAACTGCAGGGAGATGGTTATGGATGTGCTGCAGTGCAGCCACTGGGGTTTGCCTTTTTTCTTTTCCTTTTCCTTTTTTTTTCTTTTCCATAAAGAGCTAATATCCCGGGAAGCTTTCCAAGGCAGCTCGAAAGGGAGGTGGACATGCCAAAACATGATGCGCGCTGGACACCGCTCCCTGCTGCAGGCTGCCAACCAGCTTCTCCAGCCAGCTGCTTTAGGAGTTGACAAGTTTTTCCATAGTCCAGGATCAAATTTAGAAGCAGTGATTCAGCTAGCAGCAAGCAGCACAGATGGTTTCTTTGTCAGGAGAGCAGCAGGTAGAGATCTTCCAGCTCAGAGGACTGATCTGTCTGGCCTCATGTCTCCCTGTTGACTCAGAGCAGGAAAAACCTCAGCAAGCTTTGGTGGGATTCAGGCTGGAAGACTCAAACCCACCTCAGCTAGGAGATGCCAGATAGGTCCTTTTTCCCTCCTTTAACTTCCCCCTCCACCTGCACTCTGTGATCCATATGTTTATTTGCTCTGGAAGGTGGGGTCGATTCCCGGCTTCTTTGCAAAGCCACCGCCTGCTCCAGGAGACCTTGGTGACTGCCCTTTTGCAGTCATTATGTTTGCAATAAAATTCAAGCAAGCCCATAAAACTGGGGGGGAAATCCAGCACGAGTGTGGAGCCAGCCTCAGAAGAAGCGAGAATTTCACTGGATTTAGCTCAGAGGGGCTCAGATCTCAGCCAGGGCTTTCTGCCAGGCACCAAAGCTCCCTGCAAACCCAGTCTGGAGACAGCTTTGCCATGGCAAATGGGTTGGGAATGTCTCTGAAGGGGCTCCACAAATCCCTATGCACTGCAGCGAGGGCCCTGCCAGGCGACAGCACTCAGCAGCCACTGGGAGCTGAAATGTTAAAGTTCAGGTCTGAACACTCAAATCTCACCTCAAGCACCTGAGCTTTGTGCTGGGTCACACTGCAGAGTGGGACAGCTCTGGCTCTCTCGGTGCCTGGGCTGCTCCCTAGGGCTGGCAAAGGCAGAAAACCTGTCTCCATCTCTAGCACTGAGCTGTTTCCTCACCTCCAGCAAGGACCAAACCCATGTGCCTCAGTTTCCCCACCTGCTACAGGAGCCCAGCAGCACTTTGAAGTCTCCCACAGTGAAACTCACACCACACGTAAGACCCGAGTACCATTGCAAAGCAATTACAACAATCTCCTTCATTAAATGTGGCTTCTTCTCCACCACTGAGAGCTTTCCCTGCTGGCTTGCAGGAGGCAGAGCAAGTGGAGCCCTGCTCACACCGCTGCTGCTCCAGGCCACGTCACCGGACTCACACCCACCCTCCTGCACCGTATTCCTTTTGGGAATGCAATACAGAGAGCGTGGGAAGCACGGAGGGACCGGGCCCTTGATGTGCAGCACTCAGACAAATCCCGTCGAGCCCGCTCCTTCTGCCTTGCCTCTGCCCCTTTGTAGTCGTGACCTCTCCCTGGCGAGGCCAACCTTCTCGATGGCATTTCGGGGCTGACCAGGGCACTGAATGGGGAATTAGCCAGAACACAGTCTCCTTTGTTGAAACCCTCCTTCTAATGTATGCAAACGGGGCAGGTTGCTGTCCCAGCCCCGGCGCCCACCAGCAGGTACGGACCTTCCCCCGGTGGCAGAAGCCGAGCCCGCGTTCCTGGGTGAAACACAAGCTGCATTCCTGCTTCCCAGCCTCCCCAGCAGAGAAACATGAACGCCCCAGATAAAACCATCCAGCGTTCGATATTCCGCAGGGCAAGAAGGCACTTCATTCTCTCCAGGATAGGGTTTTCACGCCGTCTCCTGTTGCTGACAGATTACTGCCACTCAGCTGGGATCTGGAAGAGGACACAACACCCTGCAGTGCAAGCTGGCACCAGTGCCTTCAGGCCCCAGCTCCTGCTCCTTGCCCATGCTTTCTTGAGATCCCTTTGTCCTTTAGCTCCAGTGTGGGGTCACCCATTGTCCTGCATGACGATGGGTTGGCAACCTTCACGGGAAGGTGACGGATCATTCTCTCGTCTTGCTTTGGGGCACTAAACTGGTGTTTGGATACCTCCTGGTGTCTGGGGTGGGAGGTAAAACACTCCTTCCAGACACAGGCTGCTGCTATCAGGACCAGGCTGGAGCTTCACGGGCCCAGGAGCAGGGAATTCTGCCACGGAATTGTCATTTGAAGCCCAGGACTTGTCCCACGTTTTGGTCCACGTAGTCAATAGAGAGAAAAAAAGAAGGGAGAAGAAAAAGAAAAAAGAAAAAAAAAATCAAGGGAAGAAAAGAAATCAAGGGAAGAAAAGAAATCAAGGTTTGGCTGAGAGACACACAAATCTTTCAAGCACACGTGAGGAGAGCTCCAAGACAGCCACCAGACCTTCCTGCCATGGTGTTTCAGTGGCTAAGGGTCTATCCTGTGTCAGAGTGCAGCTGAGGGGAGCCACCAGAGGAAAGGCAAGGGGGGATTTTGCTCTATGCAATGCATTCCCATTTCAATGCACAACACTGTAGTTTTGCTTTTGGCAGCAAACGCCAGAGCTACCAGGCAACAAAGACAGCAAAGAGGAGAAAAAAGGAAGAGGAGGAGACAGAGGGGGAGTGGGATCAGAGGTTAAAGGGGACCTAGAGCCTCATACAAAACATTCTGCTTTTGATCTTGTCCTTGATCATGAAAGTCCATCCCACTTTTGCACAGTCATAGGTCATATTATGGCTTGTTTTCCCAACGAAAAGAAATACAAAGCCAGAAACTGGCAGACATTGACTCTCACGCACAAACCTGAGCAAGGGTCACATTTTCAGAGGTCAGTACCTATTCTGTCTAGGACACAAGAGCCTAGAAGGTTTGGGGTTTGTCCACAGCTCTTCCTCCTGGGTGAATGTAGATGAGCAGTTTGGGACCCAGCTCCAGTCACCGTGCCCCAGGCCGGCAAGTTTTTAAGCAAATTGGACGAAGAAGGAGAGATCTCAAGGAACAAGCCTTTCTACAAAGCTTCTGAAAGTTTACGTTGGGAAGAACAGAGTGAGAGAAGAAAAGACCCTGTAATTGTATCCATTCAGAGGAACAATCAATCTGTGGGTTCACGTCCTGTTAAATATTGGAGAAACACACACACCAGAGACCTCTTAAAAGGCATTGGCCATCAGGGAGCTTTTAACCAGAACTCATATTTTCTTCAACACCAAAGTCAATCAACATCAAGACACGAACTCATGGTAAATCAGGCATCCCAGCGCAAAGCTCACAGGGTTTTTCCCTTTCCTTTCTTTTGGACAAGGTACAAGAAATAAAAAAGCTTGTTTCCAAACTGTACGAATTTGAAGTGAGCAGCTGCTCACCGGGGGAAGACCCGGAGCTAATTACCAAGCTCATCTAACAACCTCCTTGTGAGGCTTATAGGATGATTCAGGTTGGAATGGGCCTCAGGGGAGGTCTGCAGCCTCAATCCCTGCTCCAAGCAAGGTCAGCCATGAATTCACACCAGCTTGCTCAGGGCTTGATCCAGCTGAGTCACAGAAGCCTCCGAGGATGGGGATTGTGCAGCTTCTCTGGGCAGAGCTCATCCTGCAGGCCCCTAAGCTGTGATGTCAAGGGCAAAAAGGTACCGGGGTGTAGCCCTGACTTCATGCCTGGGACGTTTTGGTTTCTGAAATTCTTTTCCCAAGTAATTTTCTGTAAACAAGAGAAACGTTTTTTGTAACTCTACCTATGTTATCCATTTTTTCTCGTGGGAGGGACTCCTTCATATTCCTCTGGTTTGACCAAAGTGATTGAAGAGGTTTGCCTTTGTTTCACCAATCAAATTGTTCTGTGTAAAATAGTATAAAAGGGAGACACATCCTAAAATAAAAGGAGTAATGTTTTCTAACCTTCTAATCTCAGAGTCTGTGTCACTTGAGTGTACAACAGCAATACCAGGGGGTGGCAAGGGAATCACAGAAATGTCACAAAGAGCACCAGCTCATCTCCCTCTTGGAGCTCCCCATCTTACCAACTCCTATTAATGCCAGGAGGACAACAGTTTTGGCAAAATCCAGAGTAAAACCCACATTCGCTAAAAACACCTCTGCAAAACGAAGTTCCCCAGTGAAAGCACAGAGCACAACCTCTCCCCCTGCAGCTGCATTAGGAAAAATCCATCCATTGCCTGCCCACGGTGATCTCAGGCCCTAAATTTAAACTAGGAAATCAGCTGTCATTGGGAAAGTAACCTGGGTATTTTCAGCCTCCGAAGAGGAGGATTCCTGGCATAGCCTGGGGCTGCTCCGTGGCAATCACAGCTCAGTTGCCTTTTGTGGGTTGCCTTTTGTGGGAATAAACCTCGGGACTGGCCTCGGGGAGGAGGGAGCACAGGCAGGTTCAGCTGGTGCGAGGTGTGATGGGTGCAGGTCGCAGCCAGCTTCAAATCCCATGGCACAACCAAGCCCTGGAAAGTCTTTGGCAAAGCCCAAATGTACCTAAACAGTAGTTATTAGGCCCAGAAAGAATTAGTCCCTAACTACTGCTAGTAAACAGCTGGATGAGTCCATAAATGCAGGTGTGTGAGGTCACAGCCCAGCACAGATGGGGGCTGGTCTCAGTTAGCCCAGCTCAGGTATTTTTATGTAATATTTCCTACCTTACAGATATATTCACAGTCTCATCCCCTACTTTCCTGCATGAGCAGAGCTCATTTCCAGAAATTTGATGCATACCTCATGCAGCAGGCCACAGATAGCAGGAACTGAGCAGTTTAGATCCTGATCCAATGTAGAAAAGGCTGTGACCACACTCTTATTTTACCCCTAGCTGTCTCAAAGCACTTTCTGGAACTAACGGTGAGGTTTAGCTCTGCCTCAACATGGGAGCAAGACCAGGTGCTAAAATTTTGATCAGATCCGAAAGAGAAAGTGGTTTGTTACAAGCAGCAACTTCTCCCCGCAAAGATACAAGTGCAACACATAACTGTACTGGTGGGAAAGAACCAGCGCTTATCTTCACTCCTGTTTTATTCATGGCCTCATTTCCCTCTGCCAGAGGCAGCGAGGAAAGCCCATCCATGGGATTATTCCTGTCAATGAGTGAAGAGTAAAGAGCCCAGAATGACTCAGTTTCTAGACCAAGATTCAGGGATTGACGCTCAAAATACCTACCTATTTATCTGTGACCTGAGCCTGGGACAGTTGGGACGTCTTGCTTACACTTAATTTTTATGTCAGCTCCTGAGCTGCCACTGTCAGAGCAGAGGCACATCTTGGTGAGGCCAGAGGAGGGTAAGGAGCACAGTCCTGCTGCATGTCTCTGTCATCTCCCCCTGGCTGTAACTCTCCACTCCTTCCCTGCACACAAAAATGTGTCTCTGGTGACAGCGACCTCAGCACAAGGCGTCTGAATCTGCTCAGCATTCCACACTTGCTCCAGGCAGTGCTGCAAGACCCTTCTCCCTACCAGTATTAGTGCCTGGGGTGCAGTTGCTGATTCAGGTGTTTTTCTCATGGACCTCAGCAATACATAACTGAGTGGTTTCCAACCCCATCTTTGTGTCCAGCATCTCCCAGCTACTCCCTCCCTCATTCCCTGGGTTGGTGGAGATTCCCCCTCTGTGGAATAAGGACTGAGATTCTCCCAGGAAGGAGGTTCAGCACTGAAATCATAGAACCACAGAACCATAAGAGAATTTGGGTTGGAAGGGATTTAATGATGACTCAACTCCATGGGCAGAGACATGTCCTTCCACTGTCCCAGGTTGCTCCAAGCCCTGTCCAGCCTGGCCTTGGACACTGCCAGGGATCCAGGGGCAGCCACAGCTGCTCTGGCCACCCTGTGCCAGGGCCTGCCCACCCTCACACACAGCAATTCCTTCCCAAGATCCCATCCAGCCCTGCCCTCTGGCACTGGGAAGCCATTCCCTGGGTGCTGTCCCTGCCTGCCTTGTCCCCAGTCCCTCTGCAGCTCTCCTGGAGCCCCTTCAGGCCCTGGCAGGGGCTGGGAGCTGTCCCTGGAGCCTTCTCTTGTGCAGGTGAACAGCCCCCGCCCTCCCAGCTTTTAAAATGCTGACTCACTTCTCCACCTTCTCTGTTTGAGACATTTTCCTTCCCTCCCATTTACCCACCGCTGCCTCTGTCACCTCCAAGAGCTCCTGCTCCAGAATGCCACAAGCCCATTAATTGACTTCTTGCTCTTAGGTGCAACTCAACGCTCTACGGCTGCTGGTAACCAGAGCTCAGTTCTCCTTTATCCTCCCTCCCAATGTAAAATTGGATTTCTTAGCAATGCCTCAGACTTTATCTGCCCACGACTCTTGGTGCCCCCAAACCCCATTCAAAGCCCCCCAAGGTGTCTCCTTTCCCCCAGCCCTACGCCCCACGCTCCTGGGGGCAGAGGAAGCCAAACTGCACGGACAAGCCCTGGCTGGGCAGCGATGCCAAGAAACTTGGAGATTTCCTGCTGGAGCACCTATGGAAAATGAACAGCTTATTTTTTCCTCCGTGTGTTCCCATTCATTCACGCTGAACACTCCCCAGTGTTTCCTGTCTCGGCAGAAGCTATCCAAAACCCACTCAGAAAAGCCACAAGACAGTCATATCCCATCAGGGTAGCTGCCCCTGGATGTTTTATGGGATCACAGCATTGAGCAGGTTATATTTGTACTGCTTTCACCAAAAACAATCCTCCAGACTCTCCAAAAAGGGTTTTCACGGACAATATTTTTTTTAAATAATTTTAACAATTACTTAGATTATTGCAGAATTTCTTGAAGACCACTTATTTTGCTACCAACAGAAACAATCAGATTCCAGAAACTATTTAGAAAACCTTGCCTTGAGTAAATGAATCCCAGAACACTCAAGAAGTCACGCCCACCTGTTATCAGAAGCCACCTTTGTAAGCACTTGGGTATATGTAATTTTAAAAATCCCCTAAGCCTGCTAGTATTAAATGTGGCAATTATTAGAGCTACTAAGTGCTTTTAAAAAGATCTTTTTACTTATTTAAGAATTTAGAGATATTTTTGGGGAAGGTGTAATCCATTTTGGAAAGTTTGTTCATTTTTAAACCTGCTGATAAAGTCACTGCTGTTATTGCAAAGGATCTGTCACTTCCTTCAAGAGATGCAGAAAGTATTTTTATAACTAAAAAAGTTGTGGATGCAGCATCATGTCCATACTTAACACATATGAAATGCCTCATTTTTAAAGATTAGAGCTGGATAATTTTTGCAGCCTCTTTCTATCACATCTTAATTATCTTTTCTTCCAACGAAACAGAAATATTTTCTCTTGATTTCTTGAAACAAGGACAGTTCATGCATCATTTGGCAGCCCTGTGCAAGCAGTTTGTACTTGAATTTCCAGAAACACAGTGTGTTATTTACACTGCCAATTGCAACACTTTTTTTTCTGTGTAAAAGCTCCCTTAGATTTCACCAATCTTTTTTTTTTTTTCTTTTTTTTTCTTTTTTTTTTTTTTTTTTTTTTTTTGGGTAAACAGACCCTGAAGGCAAGAGGAACACTGCAGGCAAGGAAAAAAGCTCTGATACTGTTAGAGCTGGAGGCCAAACACAAATTCCACACTCTCTCCCAGCTTAGGTTGATAAATTTGCTGGGATTTCAAGGTGCAGCTCCACAATTTCATGTTCCCTGGGAGAGTGTTGATGCACAAGATATATCTGTCTCTTAATATGTTATTCTTCAAGGGGAATGTGTTGATTGGCCCTCAGCTGGTCGAAAATGCACTTCTCATTGCTGTCCTGCTGCCCTGTGGAAGTCCTTCGGGATGCTCCAAGGTTGGGAAGGAGAACTGGTGAAGGTTGAGGGATAGGAGGGGAGCTGCAGCAATGGGACCACGCCGATGCTCCAACACCAGAGACCCCAAATTGCCACCTGCTCCCACTCACACGCAGCGACCCCGGTGTCTGGCACTGCCCCCATTCCAGCAGGCTGCCTCAGCATCCATCCCTTCCCAGCTGCTTTCCAAAGGGAGCCACAGTTTTAGGGAGACGTTAACCCTGGAAGCACTGGAGTCTGCAAACATCCATGATAATTTCACTTTAAGCAAGCCAGACCTTATTAAATGGGAAACATCACATGAGCTGATACTCCATGTTCGCAAGTTTTTAGAAACAAAACAAGAGCTTGCAGTAAATCAGCCCCACTGGAATAATACGTAGGGAAAAAAAAAAAAAAAAAAAAAAAATGGGAAAAAATTTTCTTTTCTCGCCNAAAAAAAAAAAAAAAAAAAAAAAAATTGGAAAAAATTTAAATCCTGGAGCGTATAGCTGTAGAAATAAGACACAATACAAAAAAAAAAAAACTCCAGAGAGCTCATTTTTAACTCTAGAATTTCACGTTTTCAAAAGGCACAGCTCATTCCACACTCCCACCCCTGCAGAGGAGAGAGGAGAAGCTGAAGGCATTTAGCAGACATTTGCATCTATATTCTGCAAGTAGCAGATGCAAAGGAAGAGATTCATTTCCCCTAACATAAGCCATCTAAAAATTAAATGCTGATAGTCATCTTGGATTCTTTTTAAGCCCAGACTAAAATAGCTGCTATGTGCAGGTCTGCCCTGCTCTCTCCCCAGAGATTACAGAAAGCACTCAAGTGCCAAAATTAAATAGGGGGCTGAAATTAAACCAGAGCTATCCCACCCTCGGCACAACTCCTGAATGCGTGGCCTTGTATCCAAAGCAGGCTGGAATCCCTGGAAAAATCACGGCTGTAATCCTGGAAGGGTGTTCCAGTCTTCTGCTGCTGCTCAGGGGTTTGGGGAGGTCAGGATGACCTGAGGTGCTGTGTCAGCCCCCCAGAGCGACCTGCCCTGCTGGCTGCCACAGCCCCCCAGCATCCAGCACCCTTCAGGACAGCACACCAGCGTCCCTTGGCTTGGCCTCAAATGGAAAGGCAGAAGTGGAAGCAGAGAAGGTGCTCGTGCTCCCGGCCTCTCTGCCGGGATCGATTGCTTGGGATATTTTTACTGCCAGCTACCCCGAGCCCTGCCAGACCAGCATCAATCACCCTGAAAGCGTTGGAATGAGCATCTCTGGGGGTGCAAAGGCAGGAACTACAGTAAAATCGTCCAAAAGTGCCTAACAGGCTGAAGAAAAAGAAAATACAAAGAATTTAAGCGTGTCTGTGGTCTCTGTTATCCACAGCGCCGTGCCAACCACGCGAGCAAGGGAGTGGGTGCATGCCTGTGTGCATGCACAGGAGCAGAAGGGAGCAGAGCCTGACCAGACCAGCTCCTCTTCCCGAGCAGCACCCCACAGGGCCCCCACGCTGGCAGCTGGGTGCCCGAGGCCCAGGGTGCCCCAAGGCAGCACCCAAAGCCGTGGTGTGGCAGGGCGGGTGCTCCAGGGAGTGGCAGAGCAGCTGGAGAAGCCCCCGGCTGCTCAAAGGCACCACCAGGAGACCCTCAGGCATCCAAGGCAGGGGAGCGAGAAGTCCTGGAGAGGAGCCCCCGTTTGTGTTGCTGGAGTCTGGCACTGCGAACCCAACACACGGATCACCGTCGAGGGCTCTGCCGACTGAGCACTGAGCAAAATGCAAGGGTGCATTTTGAGCATCCAGCTGTCAGGGGAAGGTGCATGGGGAGCAGAGCAGGAGCAGAGAGGGGACCAAGCTCATCTGCTTTTGTTCTTTCTTTCTTTCTTTCTTTCTTTTTCTTTCTTTTCTTTTTTCTTTTTCTTTTTTTTACGTGGCAGATGCTGGTTTTCCACGCACGCTGCCAGCCCCACAGAAGCTCTCTCTCTTTTTTTTTTTTTTTTTTNGCTCTCTCTTTTTTTTTTTTTTTTTTTTTTTCTTTTTTTTTTTTTTTTTTTTTTTTTAACACGTTCCTTTGAGAAACAAAGGTCCGACGCAAAACGCTGCCCCTGATGAAATGTGGAAAGCGCCCGGTCTGGCCGCTGGTGAGTGCTACTATTCATCTGACTAAGCAGCATTTGACATTTGGGCTTGGTGGGTCTCAAGTTTCCCTCTAGTGAGATATGGGCTGACTCCGCCGCAGCCAATCTCGGTCGGAGGCTGCGGGTGGTGCCGGAGGGAGGGAGGCATGAGCACATCCCAGACGGCGCAGCACCCACGGGCTGCGAAAGAGCAGCGCTGCAGCCTGACCTCAGCTGCACCGCAGCCGTGGCACCGCTGCCCGGTTCTCCCGGACCTGCTGGGGATGCTGCAAAATCATCCTTTCCCTTTCCTTTCTTCTTTTTTTTTTTTTTTTTTTTTTTTTTTTTTTTTTTTTTTTTTTTTTTTTTTTTTTTTTAAACATCTCTTAGTGACTTAACGCTTGTTTTTGCTTCTCTTCCCCCGGTTTACCAGAGTTTTGCGTTTCCTGTCGCCCGCGTGGTATTTATCTCCTGCTGTAATCGGAGGCAAGTGGAAGCTGTTTTACAAGAGCTGCGTCGAGTTTCCCAACCCGGGTTTGAGCCTGGTGCAATATAACCAGCGGCATAAAGGGAAATCCTTTCTGTCAGCCAGCGTTTCAGAATAAATCCAGTCAAATTGAAATCATACCAAAAGTGACAGGCTTGCAGAGCGCCGGCTGCGTGTTGCAAGGAGGCTGTGAGCTGAATCCACAACTCAGACATGTCCTCCCAGATGGAGAGGGTCCAAGCCAGACAACAATGCCACAGTCCAGTCTTCTGAGAGGTGTAATCCACAAAAAATCCTGCTCTGGGTGGATGTGTCACTGCCCAAGCACAGCGAGCCAGCTGGAAAGGGCTGGCATGTTTGCCTTTGATGAGTAAAGCATTAAGTATGATTTGGTAGAGACACTCTGTGGTACTGGGAAGATCTATAGCATCCTTTAATCTTTACATTTCTCTTCGTCTTTGGTCCTCCTCCTCCCCACCCCAAGATTTTGCTTTAACTACAAGCAAGGACAAAAAGAGGGGAGCTGCAGCATGACATGATTGCTAACATAAGCACCACTTTTAAGCAAGAGTTCTTTTAGTATTACCACTTCCTGATGCAAGTACTAAACTCCTTGTCTACAAAAATTTAAAACAGGCTTGTACAATGCGGTTTTTCAGTGAGTAAAAATCCCTTACCAGGTTGTTTTGCACCAGACCTCCCAGGACCGTTAGTGCAACATTGCCACAGAGTCTCCCAGCTCCTAACAGCCCCGTCCCTGAAGACCCACTTGTCACCCTCATTTCCACTTCTTGAGACTTTCTATCAGTGGAAATGAGATTTGCAGAATTCATTGCATAACTTGTTCAAAAGGAGTTAGGAACAAACATAAACACATCTCGTGGATGACAGTGAGCCTCTGTGAACTCTGGACAGCCATCTTCTCACTCCAGAAGCTATCCAAAGACCCAACCCCAGTCCCACTGAGTGCAGGAAAAACATTAACTCCAGACCGCAAGTGCTGCAGAACACTGTAAAGTCGTACTGGCTTATAAACTTTATCTGCCAGGTGTCCCCATCCCTTGCCTTGAGGAGAAGGATGGCCTCATCCAAAGATGGTTTTCTGCATGGTCCCTGGCTGCCCAAGAGCTCTGGCAAAGCTCAGCCTGCCTTTGAGCCATCTCTTTGTTGGAGGAGATGCTGGAGCCCTCCTAAACAGGGTCTCAGGCCATCGTGTCAGTGATCAGCCGTGTGGCGTGACTGCAGGGATGCACAGGTCCCACGCGTGCTGCATGCTGCTGCAGTCCATGCAAGATGTGGCATGCTCCTCAGCTCAAAGTACACCCAAGATACTCATCTGCTCTGCAAATACACCCGGGCCTTCTCAGAGCCAGCCTGGAGAGTGCTCGTGTGGACAAACATGGGTATGAACAGCCCTGCACGAAAATATGGGTATGAACAGCCCTGCCAGAGCAGCTACACGGGAAATTCGGGGCACCTTGAGGGATACAACTGAGGTGTCACCTCTCCCAGGTCACCCCAGAGAACCTCTGCCGGCTGTGACAAACAGTGCAGAGCACTCCTGCTGCCCTGCCTGGGCGAGGGCAGCATCCCCAGGGCACCCAGCCTGGAGGAACACGCTCCTACCCCACCCCTCCAGCCTGCAGACCTGGGCTGAGGCAAGCAGAGGAGCTGTGGGAGGAACAGAGCAGGTAGAACCAGTGCTCCCCACCTGCCAGGGAGCTTTGCTGCTGAGCAAGGCCAGGGGCACAGTCCAAAACAAACAGCAGGAGAAACCACTTCTCCAAGGAACAGCTTGTCCACGCTGTTGAAACTTCCAGGGCATTACAGCAGAGCAGCCCTGCCCCAGCAGGCACCTCTGCTGTGCACGGAGGGCTTGAAGCACACCTGGAAAATGGCATGAAGTGGTCAAAGCCAGGAGAAGGGCCTGCTTTGTGCCACAGGCTGATCCCGAGTTCCACATAATTGCTCTGGTTGCCTTCAGAAGGCACGCACTGGGGAGAGGGACTGACACAAATCCAGCTCTGAGCACTCACAGTGATGTAACTGCGTCTCACGAGGAGAAGGAATGCAGGTTTTTCCCTCCCTGTTCCTCAGGATGGGTACCAACCTCACTCCTAATGGTTTCTTGTCCGTGCCACAGGAAGGTGAGCAGGCTGAACCCTAACCCATCAGGAAGCAGTGGGCTGGAAGGGGTTTCTTCCAGCAGTACAACCTTTGGCACCTCCCTGAAGGGCAGGAAGGACAGAGTGCTCAGTTTAAACTGCCCTTTAAAACCACATCTAATTTTCCTTACTCTAGCACCGAGCTCCACGTGTACCAGGTAACCTTAGGGCTGAGACTGGAGGAGTCCCACCACACTGAGCAGCTCCATTCACACAGGCACATAATTGTGCAATAGCAGTTGCGAAAAACTCCTATCATTCAGGCATCAGGACCTGAAATGGGAGGAAAGAGACCTCCTTTACTTCTTCTCAGCACAAGGAGAGCTTGGAGAGCACCACCAGCCTGCAAAAGCCAGTGATGCCTCAGCTCACACTGCATGGCCACCGAGCTATCAGCACTGCGCACACACCTGCAACAGGCAGCTGCCTAAGTCACATAAAACATTTTTAGAAATACAGTTGCCATCACTAGAATGTTATATTCCCTGTGAAGAGTCCTTCCTTTGTTTCCCTATCTCAAACTCTCATGGTTGAAAGGAGCACAGGCAGCTCCAGTTGCGAGTTTACTAGCAGATTAACGAAAACCTTGAGGAACTTCAGCATATTTCTGGTGGTTGATGCCCTAAAGGATTTTATTTATATGAAATCCATGCTTCGAACAGCTGATAGTCACTTCAAAACATGTCAAACTGACCCCTGTTCTGGCCTCAAAGGAGCTCACAAATCATAAATTTACATAACAAATAAAACTTCCCCTGGGACAAACAACAGACTGTAAAATGCACTCGTTCAGCAACTGCTGAGAACACTCATTTCCTAATCGGGCCCTGTGGATGCAGCACACACCAGCTTAACCTTATCTCCCCTCATCTGGGACTCAGACTATGTGCTCACGCAGCACTTGTGCTCCTCCAGAAGCACCGTGGTGCTCAGGTGCTGGGTTTTTCCGAGATGAATCAAAAGGCAAAGAGCTACAGGAGCCACACACGGCCCAAAACCCGCCTGGCACAGCCCCAGCCCCATTCCCATTCCTGGGGAACGAGGAACCTGGGCACTGAACACCCCTTTTGGCAGCCTGGGACCCTCTGTGGGATGCGGATCAGGAGCTGCTGCAGCTGTGGATGCTGCAGGTGAGTGGTTGGAATGTCAGGGGCTGAGTCACACCGTGGAGCTCCCCACCTGCAGCCTGGCAGCAGCCAAGGCCAACAGCAGAGCTCAGCTGCTCGGGAGCACTTTGGGAAAGGGCCATGTAGCCAGGCTGGTGCTGGAATGAGCTCAGGGGTTGGGGTGAAACACGAGATCAGGGCCATGAACTCGAAAACCAGGTTTTGGCTCTTTATCCATAGTCTGTCACTGCGTCTGACATCCACTGCATGGTGTGCTACAGCTCTGCACCAGGCATTTGGTACATCCTTGATACCCCATCCCTCGGAACATCCAAGGCGGGGCTGGATGGGGCTCTGACCAACCTGACCTAGTGGAAGGTGTCCCAACTCACTGCAGGGGCTTGGCCTAGGTGTCCTTTGAGAGCCCCTGCCAACCCAAACCAGGGAATTCTGTGATTCCGTGGTCTATTCCAGCATTATCAGTGGTAAATAATGGCTTGATGAGACATCTCACACAGGGGAGGCATCTAAGAATTTTGATGTACTTCATTCCACGGAAAAACAGGGGTTTTAAGTCCAGATTTTACCCATCCTAATAGCTCTGTTCCCAGATTCTATCCAGGGCTTGAGGCAGAAACAACCTACTGACTTGAGCTCAAACTTTGAACAGGGGAGGGTGGGAACCCAGCCTTTGGTGCCTGTGCTGTGCTCTGCACCTTAATTCCAAATGTCTCTTGTACTCATGCAGTATATTCCTCAGGTCCTCAGATGGAGACAGCAACGTGGTCTACTGGAAGGTGTCCCTGCCCATGGCAAGGGAAGAGCAGGGAAGGAAAGGCATAAAGAAAGGAAAAAGAGACCTTCTCTGCATGGTTAGAGCCCCAAGCTGCTTATCCCCCACCACACACGCAGGGATGGGAATCACTGGCACGCCCCCTTCCTAGCCAGGGGAGTCACAGTGAAATCCTCCTCTGAAGCCACTGATTCAGACTGGAATTACACAGGTGGTAGCAGCATACTGCAGATTCCTTGGGTTTGGTTGGTTCTCGAGTCATTCTCGGGGAATCTATTTTTAGGCCTTGCAACTGCATTTTTCCACGGCACTCCATGACCCTTCCTCCCACCCCAGTGGGCAGCAGGAAAAGGCTAAAGACGGAGACCAGAGACCTCAAACAAACAAGACCTGAGCAAGGGGCACACCTGCCTTGCAGTACAGGAGTCATGGATCTCCACTGCAGCACCTGGAAACAGCAGAGTCCTGCAGCACACACTTCTGCCCAGAGCATCAGGACTCGGGGTTCCCAACCTCCAGGACAAAATATTGCGGGTGGTGACAGAGGCAGGACACCCCTGGTGAAGGCACACAGAGCTTGAACCTCACTCTTTCTTTAGAAACAGCATTAATGAATAAATACTGGTGTTTGTGTAGCTGCACCCAACACCTGCCACCGTGAGCTCTTGGCTCATATCCATACTTGCCCTTTCCCTCAACTTCAAACTACTCCATACTCAATAGATGCTCCAGACCCTACTCCATACTCAGCCCACTCCACATGCTACTTCCTTACAATCTCTCCTGGATCTTATTTGCAGATTGACACTTGCCACCGTTAGAGAAACAGTAGTCATAAATGTTCTACTTTTTGCTCACCACAGACTCACAACGCTTTTCTCCAAATTAGTAATAGTTTTTACTGTTTTAACAACAGTAAAGCTGCTGAATCTCACATTTTTTTGATTATTTTTAAGGTGATTTAGAAGTTTCTGGAGTCTGGTGAAAAACGGACTTTTATCAAAAAGAGCACATCTTCGGTTTGTATAGGTGAGGAACTTCAGCCTGGTTACCGTCAGAAGAGGCTCCTGAAAATAAGTTTTTTCATGCTCAATCCAACAATTAGTGTTCCAGTAAATGCAATTTCTCAATGCTCTGCCCTCTCTTAAGCTCTCCCTCACATGTTAAAATTACATTGTCTTCTGCTTCGCACACTAGATTTTGCAAATCCCTTTTCAAGATCTGAAAAATGTCTATTTATAAATAACCACAAGAGAGGGGAAAAACATTGTTGTGTAAAATACTCTTACAAGAAAAACAAAAAGTCCAACGATTATATAATGTGCATCTTGTACTAGAGCTAAATGTTTATAAAGAGGGATCAATTTCTTTTTCCTCCCTGGCAACAGCTATAATAAATACAGTGTTAGAGAAAATGTGGAGTAGAAGACAGGCACTCAACACTGAAGAAACATGTTTGGCTATAGCTCAGTGAGGAACTCGCAGAAGAATCTAACACCATAAAGATTCTTTTTATGAGAAAATAAAAAATTCTTTTTTGAGCTTCCAGCTTGATGTCAGTGCTCAAATTTCTCAGAGTAAAACTTGGGTGAGTTTTCTTTTGAGATGCGGTCAGATGATGCTTGCAAGCTCCATAAACTGATTAGTTGGTAACAGGAATGAAAAACATTTCATGGGTTAACAGAGGTTATCAGGCAGCAACATAGAAATGAGGGCACAAAGGCTTTCCCCTCCTCCTGCTTCCTGCAACCCCAGAGTTCAGGTTTGGGCTCATAGATGCTTACTTTGGTTTTTTTTGGGTTGTTTTTTTTTGTTGTTGTTGTTATTCTAACTCCCCTGATGCTCATTTGGAGGACCTGGTGTGATGTCTGTGTTTGGGACAGCAGGGAATTTGGTGTGCCTGGCTCTTGGTGTCCAGGCTGGGCACCACAACCTCCCCACACTGGCAAGTTCACTCTGAGATCTTGCTGCCTTCAGCTTCTGTGCAACAGCTCCCTGTCTCGCTGATTTTCACAGAGATTAAAGCCCTGCTTTCACAATCACTAATGCCACATTTGGGCAATTCCTGATCTCACAGAAAACACATCCAGCCCAGGCAGGGCGTGAACACACAGCCCTGCTTCTGCTGAATCAGAGCAAGAGCACGGCCACCAGAGGGAAAACAATAGCTGCTCTGGTTTCATACCTGCCAGGGGGAGTCTGTCATGCTGACAATTTCAAATAGCTGTGGATTAGCAGCCTGACATTACACCTGATCTGCATTGCAATTCCTACGGCTCCAGCATTTTGACCAAGCATCACTGGCTCTACAGCTGGACTTCTTCTCAAAGGGCGCCCTCAAGTAAATCCAAAAAAGTTACCTTTTGATCTTAACTCACTTCCATGAGAAATACTTATCCAGTATAAAACTAAAATCAACAACCATGTGTGTAATTCAAACTTAACTCATGCTCCAGCCCACCTGTTGAATTTACTTTTTCATGTAAATGTACCAAAGTCAGCAAAGACATGACCAGCACTTGTAGCTGTTTCCAGAAGAGGGGAAGTGCATCCCCGTTACCAAACCCTTAGATCTGGGCTCTCAGGAGGATTAACTTCCCTTCTGATCCCCCTCAGTGTCCCCCTGCAGCATCCCAGTCGGACAGCATGGACTTTGGCAGGTGGAGAGGCCAGACAGAACCCTGCCCAGCTTAACAGCATCACACCAGATGGAAAACGTCTGGATTTGCAGATGGAGGAAGAGCTTAATAGAAATAGTCTCACGATGAGGTGAGACTTCCCTGAAAATGTGCACTTTAGGAGCTCCAAGATGTAATTTTTTTTTATACATAGAATGTTACACAACATCCCATCTTCATTACTGGAGCTCCACGGGCAGTGCAACGGAACTACTTGCATCTAATCCAGAAAGGAATACCACAGGTAAATCTATCTCTGTCAGGCCTCTGTACCTTCTCCCTCTCTCTCACACACAGTTGTTTAGGATTAAGGCTTAATAGCTTTTTCTTTCTGTTTTTTTGTTTGTTTGTTTGTTTGTTTTGGTTTGTTTTGGTTTGGTTTGGTTTTGGTTTTTTTGGTTGGATTTGTTTGTTTGTTTGTTTCGTGTTTTTTTGTTGTTGTTGTTGTTGTTGTGTTGTTTTGTTTTTTGTTTTTTTGGGGTTTTTTTTCTGTTTTTCTTATTTTCTGTGCCAAGGAACCACAGAATCTATTCTCTTCATCTCCTGCAAGCTGTGGCACTCCAATCATCATCCCCTCAAACTGCAGCTGGGACCCGCTCTGTGAAACACCAAATGCTTTCCAGTGCCCTTGGAGTCCAGCAGCACAACACACTCCGGGGTGCAGAGCAGCACAGACGTGCTGCTGTCGTGGCAGCTGCCTGTTTAAAAACCGTAAGAGGAGAAATGAATTTTCAGGTGCTTCAGTTTCAAGGTTCAATCTGTCAAGCACTTAGGAGAAAAGCTACTGCGAGGAGTGCAGATGCCTTTGCGAGGCTGGGACAGCTGCAGGGTGTCTACAACGCTCCACCCAGTGGTAGAAACCTACACCTGCCTGAAGGAGTAAATCCTGCACAGTTCTGCACGGACAATAAATCCCACACATGCTTCTTTCCCCACACGGTTCAAAAAGAGAAAGAAATCAACATTTTCATTATACTGCATAGAGACTTTATGTTCACATAAAGAATACAACTGAACCTATAAAGGTAAAAAAAAAAGAAAGAAAGAAAAAAGAAATATGTACTCAGTGCACTTAAAGTATGTGATTATCCCTCTAACATCTAACACATTTCTTATCTCCCGCTCCTTCCAGGACACTTAAATTCCCCTAATCCCAACCGCTCTCAGCAGAGATGCCTTGATTTCCCAAAGGCAGTAACACAGTTGTACCATTGTTATATCCAGGAAATCAGAGAACATAGTTGGGAATTAGTACAAGGATCAGGCATTTCTGTTGTTATTCTATAATAAATGATAGGGCTTAGTAGCAAGGACAAGCTCAGACCAAAGCCTCGAGGCTCAGCACCCCAGTGTATTGTGGAAGACTGGCTCAGGAATCAAACATCAACTCTCGTGCTCATCTTTAATGATAACTCAGCAAGAAAAAAAGGCAGTATTTTGAATCCCTGCTGATGGCACTGGGATTGGAAGTAGATGATCTTTAATGTCCCTTCCAACCCATAGCATTCTGTAATTCTGTGATTCTGTGTTCCGAAGCACAGCAAACCGTGTGTGTGCAGGGCCTAGTACAGGATCTGTTCTTGGCCTTCTGGGAATGCCATGCTCTAGGCTTAGAAGTGAAATCAGGAACTACGGAAGAGGAATGCAGAGGGATTGTCACTGGTCTCAACCATTCAAGAGTTTAATTGGCACAAAGTAGATTTAGATGGGATCTTGGGAAGGAATTGCTGTCTGGGAGGGTGGGGAGGCCCTGGCACAGGGTGCCCAGAGCAGCTGTGGCTGCCCCTGGATCCCTGGAAGTGTCCAAGGCCAGGTTGGAACAACCTCATCTGGTGGAGGGTGTCCCTGCCCATGGCAGAGGATGGGATGGGACAGTCTCCAAGGTCCCTTCCAACCCAAACCATTCCATGATTCCATGAACACATCGCTCTGACCTGGCTGACCTCAGCTGGGCGTTGTGGAAGAAGCTGCAAGTGTTGGAGCTGCACCACCTGAAGTCCCGGTAACTTCATGGGAAAGGATTTTTCACAGCTTCACTTTAGTGTGGCAAAACCCCTCATCAGAGGTTCTTACAGGAAATGAACAGGATAAAAATGGAACGACATGGGAATAAGCAGTTGGCTCACACTGCAAACAAAGGTTACGGGCAGGAGGATGTGTGTCATCTGTGCTGATAACACATTCATCAAGGTATCTGGAAGTTGTAGCTTATGCATAAAAAGCTCCCTGGAAGATAAGGTGGACATCATGAAGCATTTTGCAGAGAACAGGCCATTATTCAGGATGACCAAATGCAGCTCTCATGGCTAGAATTACACATGAATCTCAAAAATTTGAGTGATAAAAAGGGGAAATGAAACATTATGTGCTAAATAAAGCACATGAAGGGGATTTACTGTGAACACACTTTGATGGGGTCATAAAGAACTGTTATTACACAGGGATGAGATCCCGGAAAAACCTCATCTGGTTGTCTGAAAATGAGAATTCAAAGATCATCCACAGTCAAGAACTGCCCATAAATTCCTTCATGAGGGCAAGAGGAGAGGCAGCACCCATCCATGATCTCTGTGACCAGTGTCTGGACCTGAGGGAATGACACGAAATTCTGTAAGGGCAGGTTTAGGTGGGATATCAGGGAAAAGTTCTCCCCAGAGGGTGCTGGGCACTGCCCAGGCTCCCCAGGGAATGGGAACAGCCCCGAGGCTGCCAGAGCTCCAGGAGAGCTTGGACACCTCTGCCAGGGATTCACAGGGTGGGATTGTTGGGGTGTCTGAGCAGGGCCAGGAGCTGGACTGAATGATCCTGTGGGTCTCTTCCAACTCAGATTATTCTATGCTTCCATGACTCCAAGAAGGAAGAGGGAATTAGTTATTGCGTATTACAGAAGGTACTATTGGTTATTAAATAAAAATCCTCCTGCAAAGGATGTGGCAAAATCCATGTGGCAAATGCATTTTGAGCAGTGAAATCCCAGTAATCCCAATTTCTAAAATATCCCAGTTTATCCTAATTTACTAAGATAAGAGTAGAAAGAGGAAAACAGATACTGCATTAGATAAACATCTGGTTCGCAGCCCTATGGCAGCTGGGTTGGTTGAAGTTTTTTTTAATCCATATAAACAGAGCTAAATATCTCTACAGTTGTTAAAGTCACTGCACCCATGAAAACCCCTGGGAAGGTGATCAGCATACTTCAATTGTTATCCAACAGCTGTAGCAACACTTGCCTTGACCTGAATTTCCTGCCTGGCTAGGCAGACAGGTTTGAGTAACTGCCTGGCTTTCACAATCCTCTCATGCCAGCAGAGTGGCAAGAAGCTGCTGTAGATAAGGAATATTTGACAGTGGACAAAGGATGAGAAAGAGCAAAGGCTGATGTCTCTGCTCCTGTTCCAGTGCTATGGAGAGGTGTGTGCTGTCTGACAGGGCTCTCTCCAGTGAGTACCTGATGCACACATGCACATCAGAGCAAGCTGCAAGCTGTTCACGGCAGCCTGAAGGACTCCAGTGAGCACAGAGACCTCATTTCACCCCGTGTCACCCACGTTGGTTCTGTCAAATGATTCATAACTCGAACCCCACTGCCTCTGAGAGGGCAGGCAGCCCCTCAGAGCTGCACCTCCCAAACTGGCCAAGAACAACAGACCCGGGAAATGCGGGTGATACTATCAGAGGAAGTCTAAGAATGAGAAGCTGAATGCATGTAGTTACCAGCTGACAACAGGCCAGATGAAGGCACACCTCTTCTCGGAGGGCTGGCAGATTTGCTGGAGTTCTCCAGAAACTACCTAATAAATACCAGTTATTCCTCAACCATTCAAACCATTATTCCTCTCCAAAACCCAACACTCACTTCCCCAAAGTAACAATTCTCACAGTGATTTACTTTTAAAATAGACTTACAAACAGAACACCAAGCCCCTTTTCTTTTTGTGTCATATTTATTATTCTTCTGGGAGGCACAATGAAAATTCCAGCTTCTGCTCTTTTTCCTTGCAGAACAGCAGGGTACAGGTTAATAGCCATCAATCTACAATCAATATATACCTCAGAAAGTCTCTGATTACATTTTCACATTTCCTGATAATAAAAGAGGCACATGTTCCAGACAGTGTCAGTAGCTGAAATAAGTTCAAGCAGTACTTGCTTGAAAAGCTGCACCGACTGCTATTTTAAGGCAGGTTGGGTGAAAGTTTGACAGGCAATTCCCTCAGGAAATGAAAATAATTTTGCCTACAGAAACACAGTGATTGAAAAGAGGCTTTTAGAAAATACTTCATCAGCGTGAAATTATATTGATGCTGCACTTCCTTTAGTTAGAAAGACATCAACGAATCTTTTTTGTTCAGAATTCTGACTTCTCGGTTGTTCCTCCACCTTGCAGGAAAGGCACGCAGCGATGCTCTGCTGTCACAGGAGGCAGGTTTCTCAGGGAATCAGCAGCTCAGGGCAGGCTGCAGTGCCCAGGATCCATCAGGCTGTGTTCTCAATGAGCACGGCAATGCCTTGCCCACCGCCGATGCACGCTGACCCAACGGCGTACTTCCCACCACGGCGCCTGCTCAGAAACACCAACAGGGAAGATGGGTTACCTGCAGGAAACCACAGCAGCTCCTGGCTTGATTTTATGAGAGGAAACCAGCTGTCAACTGAGTGTTACTGAAGGTGATGTTTTAGAATGTTGTTATTTTTCTAGCAAAATATCATGAAGTCCCAACTGATGCTGAAATATTTCTGAACGATGACTTCAGAAATCATCCAGCTCCATCCCCTGCCACAGGCAGGAACTTCTTCCACTAAACCCCACCTGAACATCTCTAGAGTAGTTTTTAAACTACCTGAACACTGCTGAGGTAATTTTTAAATGCTAGGTTTCCTACAGCCACACTCCAAGAAACAGTTTTCTGCAAGGCGCAAATGATCTGAAGTTTCATGGCTGAGCACTCAGACAGTGTTGCAAGTACAAGCAAAGAGACACAGTGATCTCTGCCCTGAGGAGGGGAAAAAAGGATAATTCAGATTAAAACGGTGCTAAGCATATCAAACAATCCAAAAGATCCTAAATTTCTGAAAATGGACTAAAGGAGAGAGAAGGTAACAATAAAGTCTTTTAAAGCATCCCCTGCCAGTAGCTAAAAGGGACTGGAGAGGGACTTTGCACAAGGGCCTGGAGGGAGAGGGAAAGGGGGGGAATGGCTTCCACTGCCAGAGAACAGGACTATCTAGTCCTGTTATTTTGGGACTATTGGGATATTGGGAAGGAATTGCTGACTATGACAACGGTGAGGCCCTGGCACAGGGTGCCCAGAGCAGCTGTGGCTGCCCCTGGATCCCTGGCAGTGTCCCAGGCCAGGCTGGATGGGGCTTGGAGCAACCTGGGACAGTGGAAGGCGTCCCTGCCCATGGCAGAGGATGGAATGAGATAGTCTTTAAAGGTCCCTTCCAACCCAGACCATTCTAGGACTCTATGATTCTGTGAAATGCACCATGTTAAGAAGAGAACAGACTGCTCAAAGGCCATTTCAAAAAAAGGAAACCTTCCCAGAGACTCCTGTGGGTCTGGATCAGATCTAGGTGAACTAACGAATGCTGTCATGACAAGAGCAGGGAATGTGAGGCAAGTGCAGGACTTGCACTGCAGCACAGAGGTGGCTAATTCCTACACAAAGTGGCACATTCCGGCAGGGAGAGTTTTAAGCTGGCTGATGGAAGAGCTTAGTCACATGGTATCCACGCTCAGAATATCTGCAGGCATAAATGCACCAGCACTGCACCCACCCTGAGCAGCTCCTGTCTGTGTGCATACCTCAATTCATGCACCAGGTGAGCTGTGATCCGTGACCCCGAGGCCGCCAAAGGATGGCCGATGGCGATGGCACCTCCGTTGACGTTGGTCTTCTCAGGGTCAAGGCCCAGCACTTTTTCCACAGCCAGATACTGAGGGGCAAACGCCTCATTTACCTAAAGCACCAGAGAAAGGACAGAGCTTTTACAACCAGCTTTCAGCAGGATGTGTGCAAACAAGATTAAATGAGGCGAACTGGTCCTTCAGGCCCTTTTGAGAAAAACATTAAACGCTGTGTTTGTAACTGCCTGCTAAGGCAACACACATCCGTCAATCCAACCTAACTGAATTCAAATACTAAGCTACTATGAGGTGTATTTTATAAAACAAGGTACAATACGTTCTGAGGCCTGCTGCACTGACGGAAAAAGGCCCTGTTCACATGTATGACTAATTAAAAACATGAGCAGTCCAGCCAACGGAGCAAAATGTCATGTCACATGAGGATATTTTTGTTCCATGGAATGCGATCACACCATTTCCAGTTTCCACGTGCCTGGGATTTTTCTAGTGACTGTGCAGCAGAAACTGGATGGACAGAGGTCAGGCAGGCTCCTGACAGGCAAGAACACCTACATGGCATGAGTGGAATCTTTCTGCTAAGAAGATCAGGGGAAAAATCACTGCTCCTGTAAAAACATCTCACCTCTACCAAATCCATATCCTTCAGGGTCAGTCCTGCCTTCTTCAAAACCTCTGTGATTGCAGGTACAGGGCCTGTTTGGAAATCATACATGGTTAGTTAAATAAAAAAAAATATTACATTTAGTATTAGAAACTTGTTTTACATAGGATAAATTCATAAAACCTCATGAGTCTCTGTGCAGCCAATGAATTCTGGATATGTCACTCACCTGCTTTATTAGGTGGTAAGAGAACCCCTAAATCTCAAAACTACTTGGTCTCCTTGCCAACATTCAGCCAGGGAAAGCTAAGAGTGTCACTACTGCTGCACACAGAGCTTTCAAGGCAAGAGAAGTGACAGTCCCCAGGCAAATAAAACAACTTCACAATGGTTTTGAGGTGTTCTCCTTCCCAGTACTCTTGGTTCCATTTATTCTTTCCTCACAATTTGCAGCCTCCAGGTAAACAAAAATGGAAAAACACAGGCCGCTCTAGAGTTTGCTGGTCATGTGCTTAGTTATGGATATTGCTGTTTTGGTGCTCTTAATGTATCTGATAATCTTCTAGTAAAAAGCCAAACATTTAATTAGTTTGTTCCAAACAATTAAATGCTTCTGCGGACCCAGGTCTTGGACAATTGAAGAAAGTAAGATTTTGGTTTTCAGACTATTAAGAGTTTGGCAACAATACTGTCCTCTGGAAGAAAGCTGCCTTCCATAACCTAATATAATCTACTAAGGGAAATTAATCCCAAACATAGCTACCTAAGGAAACACACACTCAAAGAGAATTTGGAAGGGTTAATCAGGTACGTGCTTTTACGAGAAACATTCTGAGATGTGGCTGATCATCCAATTCTAAAACACCAACAATCCTAAATGCTATCACACTGCCAAAAAAACGGCATTGAAAACACATGGCTCAAAGAATAAAAACATTAAAATAACTAAATTACCAAAGAGGCAGAAAAATTAAAAGAAGAAAGGGCCCAGTTCAGAGCTCAGTGGAGTACCAGGGAGGCCCAGGCAGCTTAACACCAGACTCTAAGTGCATCTCATTAGGGAAGGATTTTAGTATGCCTGTTACACATGAGAGTAATGGGAGGGTCTCATGCGGACAACACAAAGACCCCTAATGACAGCCAAGTAAACTTTTTCCCTTCTCTCTCTTTTTTAAACTAATGGATTCTCTCACTGAACACTGTGAGGCAGGAGTCACTATCAGTATGTGAAAGGACAGTGGCTCAGACTGAGCTCCTGTTTGTCGGATCTGCTGCTGTCATGTCGATGAATCTCATCTGGTCTCTTTGAGCTGCTGGGGACAAGCTGTGGTGTGAAGGAGTTGGGATACTATACTAAGTGATCCTCCATATGATTTATGAAGTTTTTAAACAAGCCAGAAGAGTTGCCTGACTTAGAGAGAATGGGCTGGTTTAGGAAGCACAATGCCAGCACAAAGTCCAGCGAAAAAGGCCCTCCCTCCACATTTGCTTTGAAGGCTGTGTCAGTCTGACCAGGAAAACAAATCTGACAATGCCTCATTTGCATTTCTACTGACACACAGAACCAGCCAACAACAGCTCCTCTGAACAGAACGGCAGAGAGGAAAAGCAGTGCTGGGATACAATGCTGTCTGCAAACCAAAGCGAAGGGGAAAATCCTGTGGTGTCTGGGCTGGCTGTGAGGGATTGTTTGCACTAAGAGATACTCGATGAGGAAACAGAAAACATGGACTAAAGCAACCAAGAAAGGGTTTGGTTTGCCAAGTAATACCAGAACAGATGCATATCCTGGGATCCAAGCAGGTTGAGCCACTGAGTAACTGCTGAAATGTGTTCACACAGCCACTACTCCATCAGCAAGAGGTGAGGCAGGCAACTCATAGTTACACATTTTATCATGGGATTTAGAGATTACAGGAAACTACAGTGAATTTTAGGAGAAAATGGTTTTAAAAAAATGTTTGAGTGTTTGTTTTCTTGACTAAAAGAGACAGTAAAAAAGGGGAAGAAAAAAGAGCCTGGGGGACTACGCTCGTGCTATTACTGTGGGTCAGACACTTCACACACCCTTCCAGCCAAACTGAAGAGCAAATCTGTCCAACTGCACAACAGGGACAGCCTGACACAGCGGGATGGACAGCAGGACACAGAGCCACCAGCCTGAGCACAGTGAAGCATCCTTTCCTTTCCTTTAGAATGCCCACAACAAGAACATTTTAATGCTGCTGGATGCTACAAAACGATGTGCTTTATTGTAACTTACCAATGCCCATGATGGAAGGGTCACAGCCAGATGAGTGATAAGCTACTATTCTTGCCAGAGGAGTAAGGCTGTGCTTTTTAAGGGCTGATTCACTGGCAATGATGACTGCACCAGCTCCGTCACACACACCCTTGCAGTAAGAGAGAAGCATTCTTAGTGAGAAAATACAAAGACACGAAAAAAATTCTCTCACTCTTTAAACTAAACCTCCAAAAGGGGCTTGAGTCTAAGGTGCTATAATTAACATTTAACAATGTTTATTCAAAACAACAAAAAAACAATCTTTCACTATTCTGAGGATGAGGAAAGAAAGTTAAATATAGATAAATGTTTACTAAATTCCAATGTGTTACAAAAGAAAAATAAGTCTCTCCTGCATTGGAAATATGATTCTGCTGACTTGCAAGAACACTATCAATAATGGATAATGTATGTGCTATTAATTATAAAAGATACTTTACAGACACCCACACTTACTGTGGCTATGATCTATTTTAGGCATGAATTCAGACTGTATGATCACAGCACTCCATCTGGCCCAAAGAACTTTAATCAATTAATTAAGATAATGACTGTGAGAGGAACAGTCCATAATGACATGCTGCTAAGCACTGAGTATATTCTGGGTAAGAGCAGAATGTGGTTTGGGGGAGAGAGGACAGTAGCTGTGGTACGAAGATGAGCAGCAGCAGTATGCCCGCCAACAAAATGGAGGTTTAAAGCAAATAATTTCAGTAACCACTGCCTCCCAAAGAAAGCAGAGTGGCTACACAGTCACTGCAGCCACCAACTGCACAACTCAAGGCTGATGAAGAAATGCCAGTGCCTGATTGCAAGTGGCAATCCACAGAATCAAATTTTAGGACTTAGGAGCTGACTGAAGGATCCCCAGGCACCTCGGGGCTGGAAGAGTCAGCCAGGCCATTCAGCTGCAGAATTAGAAGTCATTTTCATCAGGAGACTCCACTGACAGCCAACTCGGTGAGGGATAAAAACAGTGGCAATGAATTTGGAGAACCACAGAGGGGACACCTGCCCAGCCCAAGGGTCTGATGTACTCACCGAAGCGTTCCCAGCCGTGACTGTTCCATCCTTTTTAAAGACACACGGGAGTTTTGTCAGCTGTTCCATAGTGGTCTGGGGTTTGGGGTGCTCGTCCTTTTGCATGCTTTCTTTACCCTTTTTTGTCTTCACTTCAATGGGTGCCATCTCAGCATTAAAGTAGCCAGCCTCGTTAGCTGCAACCACAAAAAGGAAAATAAAAGGACTTGATAAAAACAAAAAGATGATTGTTCAGCATGACCATATTTTCACGTGCACACAGCTTCTGCTCTGTTTGAACCAAAAGTTCATGGATGGCAATACTTAGGCTTTATTTTGCTTAAATAAATTGGTTTGTATTTTATTGTTAGGGGCTTTTTTATTTTTTTGTTATTTTATGAAATTGGGAAAAACTATATAAGTACACTCTCAAACTTCTCCAAAGAAAGTCTCAAATATTGAAACTTTATTTCAGGTTTAAACAGCTGAACTCTTTTTGGTTTGTTTGTTGGGTTTTTTTTTTTGTGAAAACTGCTAGGTTTATTTTTAGTACATATTCCCCTTTACTGCTGCTTTACTTAACAGCTCTGTCATTTCTCAGATGACCAAGATGTAAATCTCAGAGAGGAATGCGCAAAAAACCTCTTGAGCCACATTGTTTCTATTGATAAGATACTGTATATCAATCAAAATCCTGTTCAAGGTGCTCCTCCAAAGGTTCTCACTATCAAGCCAGGATCTCAGAATGGGATTCAGCTGCCTAAACAACCTAAAACAATTCAAGTCATTGTAGGTATCTAAGGTNAAAACTGCTAGGTTTATTTTTAGTACATATTCCCCTTTACTGCTGCTTTACTTAACAGCTCTGTCATTTCTCAGATGACCAAGATGTAAATCTCAGAGAGGAATGCGCAAAAAACCTCTTGAGCCACATTGTTTCTATTGATAAGATACTGTATATCAATCAAAATCCTGTTCAAGGTGCTCCTCCAAAGGTTCTCACTATCAAGCCAGGATCTCAGAATGGGATTCAGCTGCCTAAACAACCTAAAACAATTCAAGTCATTGTAGGTATCTAAGGTGCCCAAAAAAGCATCTCGCCAGATCACCTAACATAACACAAGACAGAAATTTAAAACTAAGACACTGAAATTGTCAGATCTGATGTTGTTTAGCTACCTCTGGGCTTCTCATTAAATTCCTCAAAACCTTTTTCTTTCCTGATTACACACAGGGCTCTCTCTTATCCGTGGGATAAGACAATCTGGTCCTACAGGCAGAAATAAAAACAGCAAGGTAAAATCCTAGAAAACAAGAAGTATAGTTTCTAGCAAAGGCTCCAGGAATGGCAGGCACTAGGTAACAAGAGGAACAAGCAGGAAAGGTAATACATGATGAAGAAAAGTTACAAAAAGCACTTGTACATCCACTGGAAAAAAATCCAAAATCTTCCTTCAACAGTGCAGCTGTTAAAACGCACTGTCATTACAATCTAAAACCATGCTTAGATCTTTCCTTCTCATGTTCACCTTTGGCCTGTAATGTATGATGAGTCCAAGGATGGCCACTGAACATTCTACTGGCTTTTGGCCTAAACTTCACAGTAACTGAATCACAGAAACCTGGGATGGTTTGGGTTGGAAA
>VYZR01022508.1:7246-20290 GCA_013400675.1 Oxylabes madagascariensis
ATAAGTCAAAGTAGCTGGTAATTACAGGGAAAACTATAACAAAGCTAAATGCTATTACAGCCATCTGTGTCAACCATAATTAAAGGCTGACTATTTTTATCTTCTCCAGATACAGTATTAGTTGCTTGGTATTCTGAACATGGAAATACCTCTGAATCTTAAATATTGACAAAAGCAACACTAGGTAAGCTGACTTTTTAATTGAGACCCATATACCTTTAGACACTAAAATTTAACATTTGGAAACTCAAGTCACACCAATACAAATGAGTACTTAGCAATTATGAATAGGTCAATGGATTACACAGGCAGAATAATTATGGAATACAGTCTTTCATATTCAATCATGCATTTCTGTATGAGTTCTTTACACTGCATTTCCCAATCACATTGTATTGGGTACTTTTTCCTTGCAACAAATAGCAACATCTCCATGAACTAAAAAACTAAATGCATGTTAAGGGCAGATCGACTTTGAAAGTCCAAGCTTGCATTATCCCTGAAGCAGCAACTAAGAGTCCAGGAAAGTGAAACAGGTTTTCCTACTCCAGGAAGTATACAAAAATATTTAATCTGCAAAGAGACTTTTAAAAGCCTCAGCCTGTTTAGTACATGCTGTCCTAATGATCTGCTTCCCTGATTTTCGAGAACCCTTCTGGCAGACACACACAGGCTTGATAAGGTCCCTCAGATTCTCCCAGCCACATGTGGTTTTCATCCACATCAAGTCATGTTCCTGGGTTAAGACAGACTTTTAGGCAAGAGGCTCATTTTCTTGCTGCACATCCAAACTTCAAGCATTCAGCAAAGTACACTACTCCTCAAAGTCTGCTCCCTAAAAATTTTGCTGTGGACCCCTTACTTCTGCATGCCAAGAAACAAAAAATACTTTTTCTCTATTCATTTTGCTGTGCTTTGTAGGCCCAACTCATGTATTTTGAAAAAGAGAGAACACTGTTACAATTACTTAAGTAATTTATTCAACAAGTCATTAAATTTGCTACATTCCTCCCTCCTACATGGGCAATTGTAGGGTTATTTTATGGACTTCTGTTTATACAGATAAATCACACAAAATAAACTGACTTAGATGTTAGTCATAAAGGCAACAGGCTTAATGGAGTCTAAGCTATCTCTTATCCCACAACCACCACACAGCAGGAAGAAGAGAAATAACAGGAACCACACTGCTGTTTTGGAAGAGCACTTCAATTTTTCAAGCTTGTCCAGAAGAGTTTAAGCATCAGAAGACCCCAGTTGTGTTTAAAGGTGGTATAATCAGTCTGTTTAAGCTCTATCAATAAAACCAGCCCTTGTGTCTGGTATTTCTCTATAATGTATTTTATGATTTCTTGTTAAAAGAGCAGAGAAAAAGCCTTGTCTCCTCAGGCCCAGAAGGGTCTGGGCACTGCTGGCACTGCTGTTACCTTTTGGCAGAAGGGAGGTCTCCACCCAGGAGCTGGGCTCACTGGTGTTGTCATTCTTGCATTCACTTCTCACTCTGAGGCGCATTTCCTCATTCAAGTGTGCATCTGTCACACGGAAGCGACTCTTACTCCATTGCTGGGTTTAGATGGGAGGAAGAAAACCAAAACATTTGTCATACCATCTCAGACACACGGGAATTCCTGCCAGTGTAAGGATGGATATATTACAGCCCTTCAGAAAGACTACAGCTCAAAAACAAAGGAAACCAGTGTCTGACTATGTGGGAAGCCTCAGCATCACTTGGCTTTGCTTTTTCTTTCTCAGGCTCAGTCAGAACTCACAAAGAAAAACTACTCCTACCCCTGTGACCTACAATCATAAGCAAAGGCTACACAGAGATCAAGAAATAAGTATAACATGGGGGAAAATGATCCTAGAATAAGTCTTCATGGATAATGCAAAATTAGCATATTTATACTACAGCTGTATAAACAGGCACTTACAGATCTGACCTTCACCTTTCTGTGTGCGTGCACACAAGGGCATGATCAACAGAATAGAACATTTGAAGACACAACCAAAAGGCAGTGAGATGAGTTTGGATGATTTAAGGAGCAAAAGAAAAACCTATCAAAACAAACTCATAAATGGCTATTAAAAGCAGTGACACCACATCAAGCCCAAGTAGCTCATGATCTTCCATTTCGAGTATGCTTGTGTGAGAAAATGGTTCACCCTTTTATCACACACTTTCTTGAGCATCTTTTGTTGGGCTAGGAGGATGCCTTTTAGTTAACTGGAAACTGGATACAAACCAAATATCTTTGTTATGGCCAAAGAATGCTGTAACATATGCACTCATATATACATATTGGTACTAACGAGAGGGCAAAGAAATCAAACAAACATACAGATTATGTTTGCCTGGGTTTGAAAGACAGGTGTCTGGCAAGGAAGGTGGGAACCTCCCTTGGAATAGAAAGTGTGGCCTCCTTCCCACCAAATTATTGTAACTCCAAAACAATGGAGCTTTCAGGCAAAGATATGGGGAAAGGAACAACAGTTCTTTACCGGTCTGCATATGTAAAACAGGGCAAACAAAGAGCAGCAGCGGCGGCCCCGAGGAGCAGAACACAGACCCAGGGACAGCCTCTCCCGGCCGCGGCCCCTTCCCCTGCGCTGCAGTTCCGGGCACGGCCGGCAGGGGCGCTGCTGGCTCCGGCCCGGGCACGGCGCTGCCGGGATTCCCCCGCGCCTGCAGGGGGCGCTGTGGCGCAGCTCGGCCGCCTCTCCCTCAGGCGCTGATGGCGGGCGGGCCGGATGGTGAAATGGGCTGCAGCTGGAACCTTGGAGCGGAGCTGGGACGGCAGGGATGAGCAGACTCCAGAGTATCAAAGGAAATGTGTCAGAAACTGCGCAGCTGTAGCAGGAGCCGCGGGCTGTCCCGGCAGGCAGGGGGTGAGGGGTTACGCTGTGGGGAAAAACCCGGAGCAGCGGCAGAGGAACGGCGGGGCCGGGCAGCGGCAGCCCGGCTCCCAAACACGGCCGGGAGAGGCTCCCTCGGAGGGGGAAGGGGATCGGGGTCCTGGGTTTTCCCTGAGGCACCCAAGTAGATGGTGGGGGATCTGACCCAAGTGAGATCGGGTGTTAATAAGGTTCAGCTCAATGGCCGCTCCCATGAGCAGCGCCTCGTTCACAGTAGGAGAAAATAGTGGGAGACGGGACTCCTCAGTGGTGGCGAATTCTCCCCACAGCTACTGCAGCCTGTGATCCCAAGAGCAAGAGACAGCTCAGAGCTGAGCCCAGCCCCTCACCCTCCAGCCAAAATGTCTTAAGTATCTCTGCCCTTCCCAAGAGAAAAGCCCCCAGCTAAGGAGCTGCAGCCAGCTGCATCCCTTCACCCCACCTTGGCCACTTCTTTTGTCTCTCATAAGTACTGGTCATAATCATCTCTTAGCAACAAATGGGGAAAAAATTTCCTCAAAAAAAAAAAGAAAAAAAGAAAAAAAGAAAAAAAAGAATTCTAACCTCCAACAGGATCTATGAGAAAAAAGATGCAGCAAGATGTCTGCTTCATCCTGTCCTGTGAAACTGCTGACCCTCAGTTCTTTCATTGCTGATGACCTGAATATCTATTAGACCCTTCCACAAACTCATTCAGCACTTTAACCAAGGAGACTTTCTACCTGTTGATTTGTTAACGAATCAATCAAAATAGGTAAATAGGTTTCTGCTGTGTTAGCAGGTTGAAGTGGTTCATCTAAAGGTCCAATGAAGATTATTAGAGATCATTTGTGTAAATATGAAACATCACCCTTTTAGCAGTGACAATAAATCAGCTCAGCTGTTTGCAAAACCACAGTCACCGAATCATAAAATGGTTTGGGCTGGAAGGGAGCTTAAAGATAATCTGGTTCCAGCCCCCTCACCATGGGCTCCTGCCTTCCACTAGAGCAGGTTGCTCAATGCTCCATCCAAACTGGCCAAACCACATCCATACTCATGTCCAGGATATCCTGGAGCTGTGAAAAATACAGTGGTTAGCATGAAGAGGCCAATGTAAGCATAAGGCTGTAAGATCGTAACAGGGTTCAAAAACAAAGGACTGCTTCAAGAGGCACCATATCAATTGTAACCATATCTGAAATGGCAGCACTGCCTCCCCCACAGCTGGCATCTACCAAAGGCTTCAGATTCCCAGGGTTTGGAATTACGGATTTATTTTCTTACTGGCAATGTATTCTTACTGGCAATAAATGGTAAAAATACTTGTCCTAGCAATGGGCATCATAGCAATGGGCATCATGGCAATGCCCTGTCCAAACAGCAGCTAATGCACAGCAAGGAGCACATCTGGGCTGCAAACCATTTAACACAGAAAACAAAAGCACAAAACAAAGGAGTTACATGACTTCTGTTCTAGGCAACAAACATGTTCCATGTGGTCTTCAAAACACAACCCCCCCATAAATAACTGTAATTGCAGAGAGAGGGTAAATGAGGGAATGTTAATTCTTGGCATTACCTCCAAAAGTTGCAATGCTGCCAAACCACAGCTAAATCTGTATGTCTCTTTAAACTGAGTTCAAAGTAAAGGAGAAAAGCCTTTGCAAATTCCCATTTAACTCTTAAGGATGTAGATTGCCTTGTACCTATTTTTTCTAGAAAGCTCCATAGGCAAAGACTGAAATGAGACTTTCCCTATTATTATTATGGTACTTCTGCATTACCATCAGCACTCAGTCATCAGAGAACAACAGACAGATTTTTGTGATCTGAAGATTCCATCTGCTGGTATGATTAACTTTTGAGGTTTTGATTCCATGATAAGAATGAAATGCTGTATTAAAATTGTATTTGTATATGTGTACATGCTCTCCCACACAGAGTTCTGTAACACTAAGACATTTACTGGAACACAGTTTAAAGAGGTGATGTACTCACTCTTCTGTCCTCAGGAACCCCATTAATGACGATGTCACTGGAATACTCCAGGTTGCAGCTGCTGCTGATGTTCTCTGGGGGGTTCCATGTCCAGTTCAGAGTACAGATATGGATAAGTGAATAGTTCAAGTTGGATGGAGATGGAAGAATTTTTGCTCCTGGAAGAAAGGAGTTACCAGTGTAACAATCCTGTTGGCCCACGCTTTGCCATTAGTAAATGATGTAAATGGCAGATTTTTAACTCTCTGACAGAAAAGAACACAAATAACTTCTCAGCTTTCTTAGCTCATATTTGATATCAGATAAGGTACGGCCCACTAAAGTGTTTCTATTACTGTTGTTACCTCAACTCATAAATAATTTAAATATGCACAAATTAACTGAAAAGTAACTTTTAAGAAATTGTAGCCTGCAACAATGTAGTGGTTGAGGTACTCGAGCTTTTGCATATTGCGGACAGAAGAATCACGTGCTGAAAATTTAGTAAAAACAGTATATACATTTTGTGGAACAATTAATACTTTTTTCTCCCCAAAAGTTACCCATCAGCATAGTTTTAAAGAGAAATCCTTTAAAAGACAAGTGATTACATCTTGCAAGTAACAGCTGTATGTTAGAAGCACAATTTAAGCAAAGGCTGCAAGCAAAGCAAAGATTGCAAAAGCAAGAATGTTAAAAAACAACAAGGAAACCACATAACTTTCTCAATGACCTATTAAAAATATAATACTATGTTCCGGCACAGTGAGCAAAACCAGTGTGGGACAAGTAGTAATTTGCTGCTGACACACTGTATTGGTACATTTTTTCACCTCCCCAAAAGCCAATGAGAAGCAGAGCAGGGCCACGACTCAGAGACAGTCGCAGCGATAAATCCATTTGTGCATTGACTCTTCCTTGTCTTGTGCACTCAATGCCTACTCAAGACCCATCACGCAGCCTGAACATCATATTAGAAAACAAAGAAGGGAAATACGACAGAAATGGAAAACTTCCAGGAAAAAGTAAAGTATGTGTCAGACATCGATTCTAGAAAACATTACCAATTGGGAATTCCCTCAGAAAGTGAAAGTGGATTTTTTTTTAAAGGGCTAGTCTAAGATGTACTATGAGAAGATATTGAACCAGAAACCCAATGAGACTGTTTCTCAGGGTATCATCACTGAGGCACCGCCACTTGTTTGAGGACAGCGTGTACCCTTGTTACTCAATAGTTTCACAAGCACTTCAAACAGATATCAGCTTGTGCTTCACGTCTTGCTGTCCCAGGGAACCAAGCTCAACCCATCCCAACATTCAAGAGAGCTAATAGGAAAAGGATAGAACAATTCCATCAAGATCAGCTTTCCCATCCAGGGCACAGTGCAGCCCCATTTCCTTCTGCTAGCACAAGGAAGAGGGAAGAGAGAAAAGCAAAAGAGCTTCCTTGAGCAAGAATTCTGGTCAAAGCATTCATGACACCATTGCCTTACATTTCTTGAAAGTCAGAGCAGATCTTGAAGGGAATTCATCAAACTTCTGGAGGTCTCTCAGACCTTTGCATAATTCAAGGACAGGCAACGGTAGAGACCAAGCACCATTACCATCCATGTGTGTGCACAGATAATGGGTACTTGCAGAGATAATGAGAATAATTACAAAGATTCACTGATTTAATCTGCATAAACTTAGCTTTTTTGAATATTTAAAATTTTGGGGATTTTTGTTTGAGCAGAAAAATTTTTGTTCTTGCAAAAATACAGTCTCCAGTGAGAAAACTGAACCTAACAAGAACATCTTTGCCTATTACGTCTTTCACTAACAAAAACTTAGGACAGGCTTTAGGAACAGCCTTGGGGCATTAAGTTTGAAAATTCTGTGTCCTTTTGATCATGTAAAAAAAAAAAAAAATTTCAACAAGAGTACACAGCTCCAAGCATTTCTTCTTGTCATGATTGAACTTTTACCTACAACAGCCACACAAACCATTAAAAAATGTCATCTCTTATTGCTATTCTGAAGTTCTGAACATTTTCTTCCAATAGGTTTGATTAGAAGCCATTGCACTTAAGTTTGCAGGTTAGCAGCTACACAAAGAAGTGCTAATATTCAAAGTTTATAAATTAATCAGTAAATTGCATTAGCATAAAAAGTTTAAATCTAATAGGTTTTTGATTAATCTACAGAATTCTGAAGCTTGTGCTTTAATGTTTTTAATACAGCTTTTATTCATAGGTTAGACTAATCTCACACTTTCGTCTGTATAAAATATAGAGTCTCATGCTCTCATTATTAAAATTTCTGTAGCAATTCTGCAGAACAACTCAATGACCAACTACAAAATGTAGGCAAGCCGTTATTTCACTCTTAAAATGCAAAAAACCACGGTGTGCTTCTAAGAGAAGAAGCACAGCAGTATGCAGCAGAGATTAGGTGAGGCATAGAAAACGTATTATTTCTACAAGCCGTAATGAGGAAACATCAGCAAATCCTTTGTATCAAGTACCATGTGAGTGTTGTAAAGTAGTAAAAAACTCATCATATTTTTATTTTGTCCTCCTGCATTTTCTGAAAGTTGATTTCGTAGTGATAAACCGAATTGCAGACAGTTGAAAAATAACAATTCCTTAATGTCTGCAGCTGAATTTTTGGATAACATGAGCAGAGAATAAAGCTTCAAGCCCGGGTCCTTAATAAGCCCTCATAGACACGCACGCATCTTTCCTAAAACGAAACATTCGTGCTTCCAAAATCGGGAATACTAAGGGCAGAGCGAAGGCACAGGACGAGGGAGGCTCTGCGTGCCCGCACCCGGCGGAGCCGCTCCCGCACCGCCGTAAGACACGGGCACCGGGAGGAGGGCAGGGTTCTGCTTGGGGTTTTAAGGCAGAGACAGTCCCGGGAAACGGAGATGGAGCTTAAAACATTTCTGCCGACCCTGCCCAGAGCTGCCTTACTGAAAGAGGAGAGCAGATTTTCAGCATCCCCGCTCCCGGTAAGCGGCAGGGCAGGGTGCACCGCGGGCGCTGCCTCGCACACCACGGCTGGCGAGCTTCGGGCGATTTCTACTGCGAAACGAAAGCATTTCCCTTCCATCCATGCCCGCGTGTGCCGGGAGCCACGTCCGAGCCGCCCGACCCGCGCACGGGGAGAGCCCGGAGCGGCCGCTCCGGCCCCGGCACGGCGCCCGCGGACACGGAGCGCAGCCGGCAGCCGGTCCCGAGCCCCGCCGCCCCTTCCCGCCGCCCCTTCCCGCTCCTACCTGCCGCCGTCCCCGCGGCCACCACGCAGCACACGGCCAGGAGGAGCGGGCAGCCCAGCGGAGCTGCTGCTGCCGCTGGCACAGCCATGGCTCGGCCGCCCCAGCGCGGCCCCTCGCTCCCACTTCCCGTCGAGGGGCCGGACCAGCCGGGAAGGGCGGCGTGACGGGGAAGGGACGGGACGGGACGAGACGGCCCGCCCAGGTAACCCGAGCTGGGCGGGAGCAGGGCCCGGCCTCGCCACCTGGGCAGCACCGCCCCGGGCCGCAGGGCTGGGCAGCGAAGGGGGCGTCCCGCGGCCGCGTCCCCCGGCCCTACACTGCCCGCGCTGTTCTCCCTCCGTTGTCCCCCGTCTGTCGCCCCTTGTACCGCCCCTGCACTGCGCTCTCTGCCTCCCGCACTCTCAGCACAGAGACACTGCACAGAATCAATTCGATTGGAAAAGACCCTGAGATCATTGAGTTCCCTTCCGCTGGAGCCGTCGGTGCCTCCCCGAGCCCGGACTTGGCCGTGCCGCAATCGCGGAACCGCAGCGATGCCGCGGGACGCGGGCGGTGTCCGCATGGCCCCTGCGGGGACCGCACCCGCCCCGCATCGCTGCCCCGCCGCCAGCCCCGGGCCCTCCGCGTCCCCCCACATGGCGCTGCAGCTCGGCCACAGGCTCACAAAGGTCTCATTCTGTGGGGCAAAGCGGTTTTCCTTTTACAACGGGGTTCACACTTGTCTACTACAGCTATTGAACAGTGCCCCAGACGGGATATGGTTCATATCCTCTCCTGGGAAAGCAGCTACGTTAGCACATCCCCGAGCTCTTCTCTTGATATCGGAGCAGTTATTCACCCCCTGACAGAATGCCGCTTCTCGAAATCCCTCCTGAAAATTCAGCTAATTTCTACAGATCTCATCTGTGCTAAATATGCATATTGTTTGGTTTTGGTTGGGTTTTTTTTGTTTTGTTTTTTTGGGGTTTTTTTTTGGTTTTTTTTTTTGGGGGGGGGGGTTGGGTTTTTTTTTTTTTTGTTTTTTTTTTTGGGTTTTTTTTTTTTTTTTTAGATCTGCCTTCCCCAGACTTCCCCAAACCCTCTTGGCTTCAGTCCCTTCCAAATACAATATGGTCACTTGGAATTTTGCTCTCACATTTGTGGGTGTGATGCGGCATGTTTTCCAAAATTTTCACAGAATTTGGAATGGGACATAAGTGCTATTTTGATAGATTTCATAAGAATAAAATATTTGGGATAAGGCTTTTCCTTCTGAACTTTTTTGGTAGCTAGAATTTTGTGGTAGCTGGCAAGCTTGGTCCTAGTTACCACCCAAACACAGGTATTCTAAAAATAGTACAGATTCAGCAGGGAGGAAACTTGGCTGAGTTTCAAGGCAACCCAAAATTTGTTAGTAAAACTAACTTATTCCTAACCCAACAGAATGTTTCAGTATTTACTCAGCTCCTCAAAGAGTTTTGCAAGAGTTCATCTGCTTTTTAG
This sequence comes from Oxylabes madagascariensis, assembly GCA_013400675.1. Classification (NCBI taxonomy): domain Eukaryota; kingdom Metazoa; phylum Chordata; class Aves; order Passeriformes; family Timaliidae; genus Oxylabes; species Oxylabes madagascariensis. Next base: position 16,842 of record VYZR01022508.1, read on the forward strand.
ACACTCATTCTAGAAAAAGGGAAGTGGATCTTTTTATGACAGGGTGGGGAATATCCTGTGTTAACACTGGGCTTTTTTTGCTTTTCTGCCTGTTTGTTTCCCCGTGAAATGATAGGACTTCAAGTTGCTGTTAGAAAGTGCTCGGGGAGCTGCAATTACAACCAAATAAAAATATGGTTTAAAGTTCCAGGATGTGGAACATTTAAGCTGTGTGGCGGAGATCGGATTGTGCAACTACTTAGAGCAAGCGTGGACTATGCCTCTAGTGAGGACATTTATAGAGTAGAGCTGATCCAAGCAACCTCTCTCTTGCTTTCAGTTTCCTTGCTGATGTTTTCTTTCCTTCCTTCTTTCTGTTTTGCCCACTCTTTTTCCCAGGAGAGCCAATGCCAGGCACATAAGCAATTGTTCACTGCTTTTGGCTGCCTGCCGAGCAATGTTGTCGGCAGCTGAAACATTTTTCCTCCTCTCTCTCCCTCTTCTACCCGAATGCTCAACTCTTCGTCACATTCCCATCTCAATTCATGGCAATCACAACTGCTGCCAGAGCCTTTGATCCCTGCCACTTACCAGAGGCTTCTCATTTCTCAATCTCATTGATTCAGTCTTGTCCTGCAGCTTTCTGTTGCAAATCTCCTGCTCGTTCATGTTCTTATGAGCCAATGCACCCGCGCTGTAGTGACTAGGACTTGTATAGACACACCTGAGGTATCTTTGAAATGATCTGTTGAACAAGTACTTGGGGTATGGCTTCATGTTTGCTGTAAACTGATTCACAATCGCCTTACTGACCTGCCCTTGGCTGTGTGCTCCTGCCTTTTCCACTCACACAACCAAAGCCAGTGATTGTGGGGCCATGCAGTGCATTTGCAGATGAAATAAAACAAAAATTCAATTTTTTTTTTCCTGTGCATGTTCCCTAAATCAGATTAAGAAATGGTGCCACTGCCTGGTGTGCCTGCACAATTACTAAGTCCAGCAAGAGGCAACGATTATTAACAGCACAGGGCCATAGGGAATTGTTCCTTTTGAGACCAGAATTTGTTCCACACCAATGCTGAGATTCCTCCTTTCTGATTTTGCAGCAGCTTCTGTGAATACTTTAGGTCTCAGCCAACATAAGTACAGGCTCTTCAAGAAGACGAAAAAAGTCAGTTCAAAAAAGGGCTTAAATAGAATACTGCTGGATCGAGGCACAAAAATCCAAAACTGTGCTGAAAAAAACCCAGTCTGGCTCATGTGGCTTCTCACTTCTTGACCTTTGTCATGCTCTTTGTTCTGTGTTCTTTGAGGATATCTAGAATTTTGTGATTCATGTTCACAGGAGGCATGAACTCTGCAAACTCTGAACTGCTGCTCAAGCCCTGCTGAAAATGAGAAATTATGTGGAATAAAACCCACCTCCTCTGAAGAGCACTTTTAGGTGGACATGGAACTAAGCATGCGTGTGCAAGTGTTGTATCCCCCCTCCTCTGACAAATTCTATTACAAGCCCATGCATCAACTTTTCTGCTCACTATTCCCGAAGAATCAAGATCTATTTAATTTACCTGTTCATTTGGCAAGGGAGTAACTCCTTTACCCACCAAGGGAGGCAGGACACAAACCTGGTTTTACAGCTGTTCAGCCAAGGCTTGCAAGAGCCCCATACAGAAGCCTCAGAAGACAGGAGTAGAAAAAGCAGTTTGTCCTTTATCCTCTGGTGAAGTAAATAATAATTATACCTGACTTACATTACATCATGTAAGAGCTGGTACAACTGCCTGGGCATATACATTAGTCTAACCACCTCATAAGTTGAGTTAGTTGAAGAAGAGGAACAATAAATACATTCTCCAAAAGTCTGAGTTTGAAAATTGTAACTCCAGAACAGAGCAAAAACCCAACCACAAACTTACTGGATTTTTTGTAGGAAAATAGGGTGATCTGCTGGGATGTTTCCTTACTTTTGATTCACATCTTGTTTCTGTTGATAAATTTGTGTGTATGATTGTCTCTGTTTTCCCAATGAATCATGGTTTTGGGATTTCCCGGAGCTGGGTGTTGTGGTGCTCATGCTCCTTTAGATTTTTAAGTCAACATCTCCTATTTGTTGCTGAATGATTTATTTGGTGTACTTCTGTGTTTGAAGATTTATTTCGGCAATCTTCTTTAGAGGGCATATATGTGATAGCTGAGTACACTAGGGTTTAGCCCCATGAATCTCACACTGGTATTAGATTCTCATCACTCACCCCGTTCTGTAAAATGCAGGAGAAAAAAAAACCAACAGAAAAACACAAAAAAAACTCCAACAAAACAAAATGAAACAAAACCCCAAAAAACCAAAACCTAGGCAAGACATGTTTATTGAAGCACTTATTTTTCCTGTTTTTGTAGTCTTTTATTTTGACCTGGAATAAACTCTGAACTTGACTGTAACGTGATTTTTTCCCCCTGGCTTCTTGTCAAAATTATTCATTATTCAAGAAAAAGGAAGTAAAAAGAGAAGTATAGCATGGTTTGTCTCAGGAAGCTCTTGAGCAGCTCTGTTCATCCTCTATGTCCAGTACAGCAGTTAAGAACTGAGGCAAATGGGAGGTGCTGTTCTTTCACACCCAGGAGGTTAAACAGGGCTTTTATAACACTTATAAGTAAAACATGCAGGATAAAAGCATTCCCGTTATGATGATGGAGCTGCAGGTGTTAGATTTACATGAGAAGAGAGTAAATTACATCCAGCTGAAATATTGTATGAGTATCACAATTGGTTTGCCATTGCTTGGCACAAGCATCTTATTTGAAGTACTACAGTCTGTGGTTGCGTAAGAATTAGCTGTACACAGTGCTCCTCCCTTTTTTAGTTAGAGAACTCATCTCAGTGAACATCAGATCAACACGTGCTACTCTCCTCAACTGGGCAAATTGGGCAAGATTGTAGTTTAACTTCTATTAAATTTTTGAGCCCATAATTTCCACACAAGTTCTTCTCCAGTTCTTTTGGGCCAAGGTACTCAAATCATAATGTGGAGTCCACGGGATCTGGTCTCTTTAGAAAGGGCAAACAAACATATTTTACCTACTTTGCGACAACGATATTATGTTTATGTAAAGTCTTATTCTATCAAAATACCATGTTGTGTATGTTCAAAGGTCTTCTGGAACAAAACCAAACGTTACACACTACAGGTATTCTCTCATCCATGATTTTTCATTTGCTGGCCTATCTCATGAAAAGTCCTGATATCAGAAGAAGTTTAGAACACCAAATAATATGTAAAAATGCATCATTCACTGCAGTAAGTTCTTCATTCTAGATTTTTGTGTGGGAGGAAATGGAGTTCTGACGTTGTTTTTCTTAAAATGGTACTTTCCAATCTCTCTGCAGAGAGAAAAGCAGTACGTCCAAGAGAGAAAATGTTTACACTTTGTTTACTCTGTAAATCTCTAAAAGCAAGTTCTTGTACATG
>VYZR01022546.1:0-13764 GCA_013400675.1 Oxylabes madagascariensis
TGCTTTAGCTTCTGTTCCCATGGGGGGATTTTTCCACTGCTGCAACGTGGAACACCGTGTTGCTCTGCCACTGTTGTTCAGCAGCACGATGAACACTGGGGGACCATCCTAGTGAAGATAACGCTCCTCAGGACACCCCTCCAGCCTGAGGGCCGGGGTGCTCTCACCCAGAACCTTCTGTGGGCTGGGGACAATGGTCTTTCCAGGCTGCTTCAAAAGAGGGCAAACCCGGGCAGCCCAGCCCACCCAAGGGGCTGTTGGAGGGAGGTGAGGATTGCTCATCTTGCTCTGGCTGCCCACAGCTAAACTGACTCCACACTTCACATTAAGAGAGCGCAACCTGCATAAGGTGAACACCATCCAAAGTGATCACATTTTGAAAAAAATCAACCCAAATGCTGTAAGACATTAGTGACACTGTGTGGAAAATTTCTGCTCTGTAGTATCTGCAAAAGGCAGCAGCAGGTAAAACCAAACCCGCCCACTGCACCCACGCGTTCCTGCTTATCAGCTCATGCTGAATTTCAGGCACCATTCAAACAAGAGAACAGCATTTTTCCAGCCCATCAACATCAAAGATTAATTGTATTTTTAACTAAAATGACTGTTTTCAGATTGGCATGTCCTTTATAATGTCTCTGTTGCACTGGAAAGGGATGAGAGGTGAGGAACTTCCCTAACTGCTGTTGGTACCGAACTCTGCTTCAAGGTACCCCATGCAAGGGTAATGTCAATGCATGGCTCAGTCTTTAAATTCAGCTGAAATTTTAGAAGTACCTGAGTTCAAATGAGGAAATAGTAGCAGTGGCATTGACCACCATCAGTCCCAAAATAGTTTTAATCACTTCTTACCCCACCTTTACTGTAATTATACGAGCCTTCCTTTGCAATAATTACACATCATACCAAGGACGAATGGCTGCTGATTTAGTGATCTCCTTCAGTAACTAATGGTAAGATTAAGACAGTCCTTCATTAAACATTAATGATTAATACATCAATACATCTAATAGCTAAAGATATTAGTTTCCTCATATTCAATTATTGTCCAGAATGATGACTCAGAAGGGCTTCCATAGGAATATTGGGAGTTCTAGGAGAGGGTTAATCATTCTTCATGAGTCGCTAAGCAACAGTGTTCTGCTCTTATGTCATGTTTTGCCAGCCAGAGCCTTGCAATGATGCAACCTCTCTGCTTATTATCCAGAGATGAGTCTTATCTGTCTTTTTGCGGGTGAAAAGTTGCCTGCCCAAATATCAAATCCCTGGGCTGCTCACAGAGTTACATTTAGCTTCTGGTAGCTATTAGTTTTCAGATTGATTTATGGCATTGAATTTTCTGTTCCAAAACATACATTGTATTTTAATATGAGTTAAATGATGGAAAAGAGGTCTAACTAAAATGTGGCTGTAGAACTAAGAACAAAGAAGCCCTAGTATTCAGCAATATTCAATATCCCACTAATAAGTCACTTCATGAGACTTGTCAAATATAACAAATAAAAGCAAACTTGAAAGACTGCAGAAGCCAGGTTCAGGTTTCAGGCATGGTCTCTTCTCCCTTCCAGAGGGAAAAGAGAGCTGTAAGGAATGTACAGTTTCAAGCAGCTGCACTGGAGCAACCCAAACCACACCAAGATCACATCAATCAACAAGAATTACTGAGGGCTGGTAACTCATAAATCAGTCTCATTTATTTGTGTTTATCTGGCAATACATAGCTCATAAACACCTTAATCAGAGGGAAGGATGCATCCTATAATGAGCAAGGCCAAAAAAACAAGGACCTGGAAATAGATTTCCAGCCTTTGAAAGTTAATTTTCAGGGACTCACTTCTGCACAGACTGGGGGAACATTTAAATTCACACATGAACATCAAGATTGTTTTGGGCACAGCACATGTCAATCAAGCACTCCTTGCTCAGCCTCAGTCACTTACTATCAGCCAACCTCAGTCACTTACTATCAGCCAACAACACAAAATCTCTGTGCTGCCAGCATTCACTAGCAAAAACTACTAATCAGATTTAATGGAGCCAGGTTTTGCTTTGTTTCCTGCTAATTTCCTGGTTGCCTTATATAATACAGTAAGGCCTGCTGACAGCAATATTCTGGTCTGTGTTTGTTGCAGGGGATGTATCAACTTCTGGGGCAAGGAAGGTCCCAGCCCAAGCTCCTGCTGCCACTGGGTCTGTGCAGGGGTCAGACACAGCCTCCAGCAGCTCAGGGCAGGGAAGGCAGCAGCAGCTCCGCAGGCGCTCTGACCCTCCTCTGGTCACTCGACTGATCACTACATCTCAGCAAAGTGAAAAACCCCAAAGCTGCTCTGGACTAACAGCTGGGTTGATAAATGAAAGGATCTGGAGGGGATCAACAATTCTCATGACCAGGAACACTTTTACTTGGGAGTAGAAAAGATGTCTATGTAAAGCAGGTCTCTGAATGATGACCTTGCCTCCTAGAAGGTTGCTCCAAGCAGGCTGGGAGGTCTCCTGCGGAAATACTGAAACTAAAGATAAGGTCTATGTGAAGGAATTATTTATTACCTTGCTACGTAATTACTGCCTTAGGCAACCAAATCACAAGAAAAAGAATGAAAACCTATGGATTTGGGGAGCTAGGTAGCCTAACTTCACCGAGAAATAAATGATGTACCTAGCTTTATTTCAGTCTCGATGCTGGTATTTATTCCCTACATTTTGTAAAGACATTTAAACAAGTGAGCATTTTTTATAAGAATGCTGGGGTATAGTGTGTTAAGTTACTTTTCATCTAAATTTCTTAAAACAGGATGACTTCAATATTGATGAAGAACAAAAAAAGCCTTAGAGTGAAGATAGACAAAAAAATCCTTTAAACACACACAAATGTTTGTTTCAGAAAATTCTCTATTTTGCAATGAACTGGGTTTGCTTTTAAAATACCTTGATCTCTGGCCATGCGTGGATGGATTACGTGAGGAGAGGCTGAGCAGGCTCACTCCTAAGACCTCATCATCTTCTGGACTTGCAGCTGGACCAGGGAGACTCATGGGATGCAGTCACCACAGGCATTGGGAAACCTGACAGGAAAGTCAAATGTGTGGGGAGCTGGCAGCATTTCTGGAAACAGAACCAGCAGATGAAAAAAAAGCTCAAAGAGCCAGAGGGAAACCCAGGAAAAAGAAAGCTGAGGGTCTCTCAAAGAGGCAGGGTGGAGGTGCTCCTGATGGTTATTCCCCTCCTGCTCAGACACAGGAGTTCAAAGGCACATAAATGTGGCTGGGCACTCAGTCAAGGTGCTTCCTTCACTGTGCACTTGAACTTGGTGCTTGACTTGCAAGGCTGATATTTAAAATCCACTTCTGAGTTTGTTTCTGCTCTGGAAACCTGCCCAAGTTCTGAAAGAGAAATTCAGCTCTAGCTCAGATGTGAACTCCTTTGAAGTCCTTGTGGCTGTGTTTCACTCCTTTTTCAGCAATGACCTCCCAGCCAAAGGAAACCTGTACATTTTTAAGCCAGGCTTTCAAACACACTTGCTAAATCTCTATAGTTCATGGTGTTCTGGAGGGGACAACAAGCTCCCATGTCTCTGAGTGAACTCCCTCCAGTTCCCTGAAGTTAGGCAGACTCCAAGTGCCCAGGAATGCAGTCAGACTCTCTCAGGTAGTTCTAGCAGAGGGATGGACAGTGACTCAGTGAGGAGAAGTGGAGATGAGTCATGAAGCAGCATTTCCCCTTACTGAGCCAGTGTCCCAGCTGAGCCAGGGCCTCTGAACACCAAAGTGATTACATTAGATTTCTGCTGCATTTTCTGAGAAGAGCTAATGAGATAAAGCTGGAGAGATCTGACTGCCCCTCTTGGAAAGGCAGAGCTCCCCACACCACCAAGGCCACTCTCTCACACAGGAGTAAAACACCCTGCAGCAGGGACCTTCACTGCTGGGGCTGCGTGCTTCTTTAGCAATATGAAAATAGAGCTGGAGTGGGCTTCTGAAGGCCCCCTCCAGTACAATAGTATTAGAAACAATTAATTAATATTATCTTAATTACTTCCATAGGACCATGAAATGCATATGGACACCCTGAAAAACAGGGAATCTCAAGTAATGCTCGAATGCATGAGTAAGACATGGACTCCCCCTAGTCCCCCCAGGCATGCTGTAGTACAGTCAGACAAGAATCTGGGGCACAATCATTCCCTATATTTTGAAAAAAGCAAGCAAAACTGACAGCAGCATGCATTTACTTGGAAACAGCAAGGTAGTCTTTCTGCATGCCATTAATTCACCTGTACTTTTTCTAGCCCCATAACCCATGCTTTCCCCATCAATCTCCTGTTTCAGTACCCAGGTTAGATCTGGTTTAGCTCACATTTCCACAGAACCCAACAAACCCTTGCTTTGCTGGGGCAGACAGCTCAGAATAGATCAAACTCTTTTCTTGCAGTTGCTCCCAGCCATCTTTCACTGTAAACCTTCCCCAGGGGGGACTGGGCTAACCTGTCACCTGTCCTCGTAACTTACTTTAAAGGATGGCTGTTGAAGATAAAGAAAATGAGTTACTTATAATAAGGGCTGACTGATTTTTTGGGAAAAAATAATAATTTCGTCAGCAGCTTTAAATTCTCGTAACCCTACAATTCCTTGCTATACTTATAGATCCACATATAGCTATGTTTGATATTTATGTCTAGTCAGGGTCCATTTAGCCAGGGAAATGCCACTACACGGAAGGAAGCCATCTGTTCCAAAACAATCAGGTTGACCTTGTTTTCCAGCAGGCTGGAGCTAAATGAAGGGCACGTCTTTGTCTCTTTGAGGAGACAAGGTGCCACGCTCTCAAAATTCACAGCAGCTTCACAGGGACACTCAGAATCCTGCCACAAAGTCCAGAAGGATGTGATGGGCAAGAATCAGGCTGCAAGAGCAGGGGCTGCAACAGGTATTTCCATCTTCACGAGCATGGACTGAAGGCAGGATGGGTCCTGAGGATTCTGCTGGTGTCTCCTGAGAAGCAGGGAGCAGAAGTTAATCACTGCACCAGAGTCAGAACTATTCCTCTGCCTTGGGTACCTGTGAGAAGAGCTTGCAGCTGATGCGCTGGAGTCATCTGATGTGCTGGCTTACATGGGAAACAGAGCCCTCTGGAAATCCCACAGTGCCTGATCAAGGATGGGAGATAAAAGAGAAACTTATTTCTGACCTTAGAAGAAAAGAAACGCATCCCCTCAGGCATGGGAGAATAGGCACCGCTGTTAGAAGTTTTAAACTTCTAAAATTTAACTTTTGAAGCTATTCCTTTTCTTATAAAAGAAACAAAGAACAGAACTATCACGATCCCATCTCTGAGTGCTCTGTCAATAATTAATGACGACACACCTAACACAACCAGCTCTGGCATTACAAGAACTCCCCAATGCTTTGCTGTGAGTAAGGCATTGACTGCAGCCCTGGGAGGCTGGCAGGTCCAAGGAGACTTGATGAGCTCTCCCAAGCACGAACTGAGAGGTCAGCAGTGAGTCAACACAGCTGACGATTTGACCAGCAAACAGTTGTGCCTTTTCCTACACAACACTGTGATCACTGATGAGCACCAAGGCAGGCAGCAGCCAGGCCCGTGCTCAGATGAGAGTGCCTGAGGGAGGGAACTCAGGCTTGGACACTGGCCCAAGACCACGATTTATGACAAAACCTACTGGACAATTTCTGAGTACTGTTGACCTGGGCTGGGGAAAGATTCCTGAACCCATCCTTTAATCCCAGTTTGTTTTGGTCCTTTGTGTTCATCTTTCTCCAATTATTATTTTTCCAGACAAACTCACATTTTTGCTGAGTAGAGAGAGCAAAAGATTAAATGGCTGGCTGAATCAGTCATTAAAGAAAAAAAACAACAAAAAAAGTGCCTATACTTGCTTTGCAATTATGAGAAAAAAATGTGTCTGGAGAATAGGGAAACTTTCAAACTTGTTTTTAAACCTTCCAGCCTTTCCCACAGAGAATGCTTCCAGTAATAGAAATGTCAGAGCAAAGGCCATCAGCTGTCCTCATCCACAAGGCAAGGACTCCAGGGGAGGGAGCTCAGAGGCTCCCAGGTGCTCAGGGTTACGTGCAGACCCGGGCTTTGGTGTCCCAGAGGATTTCTTGTTGCTGACAGCTTCTCAGTGTAGTAGTACACCTCACATGGCCATTTTCTCTGGGTGGCTTTTAACAAACTCTTCAGAATTTATTGCTTTCTTGCATCCACATCTTTCCAGAAATCCTTCTCTATTTTTAATATACTATTGTGACTACACAATGCATCTGATTTCCCAGGGAACAATAGCTCTTCAGGAGGATCCTCTTTAATGAGCAGCTAAAAAAACAACTTCTGTAGAATCAACATTTGAGACGAAAAATATTGATTCTCAGAAATGGTATTGAGTTTAAGTTTTAACTGGTGTCCTCCTTTTGATTTTGTTTTATTCCCATACTTCACAAGTTCCTGTTTACTTTCCCCTATTTTCAGTATTCCTCAATTTTTGCTGGCAGTTCTGCTCTGAAACCTTAATTATTATTACATGTCATACAATGTATGCTTCACCTGCTAGCAACACAATTTGCCTTGCTGACACCTCTTCCCTTGCTGTATAAATAACCACCCTAAGTTCTGATATCCAAACTGGGCTCTATCCCACATCCCAGGCTCAGTGGTTAGTGATGCTGAAGAATCCAAATCTCACAATATCAAGAGTTATTAGTAAAGCCAGGTATACTTATAGTGTCATTTATTTATTAGAATCACATCTTTCAACATGTAAGCCTCTCCAGGCCCTGAAATTAATAGGAATTTGAACATAGGAATCTCAAAGGCTCAGAAGGTAAACATGCAAAGTTACAGAAAGGATGTGCCACAGGACCAAAGTTACAAATCGTCCATCCTTGGCTGTGATTCTGTGGGGAACACAGTCACTTGGTTCATGATCTCTGATTGCTTGTGACAGGGTATGTACAGAACCTGTTGACTTCTGCAAATTGAGCTCTACCACTGCCAAAATCAATGCAAACTTCATTTCCTCCTGATCACACCTTCCATGGGTTTGACAAGGCTCCCCAGTCACTACAGCATGGCAATGATCTGGGAAGCTACAACCCTCACAACTCTAACTGCTCTCCCCATCCTTCTGGCCCTGGTTTCCCCACCCAGGACACTCAGCCTGTTGGCTGGCATCCCATCCCAGATTTCACCATTCCAATGAACCCCCTGCTCCCCTCCATAGGATTTCATGTATCATCTCTGCTGGGCCTTTGCTGTCACCCCTAAATATCTAAACAGCCACCCATTCTCCCACCCCACCAGGATGCCTGGCCCTGCTCAGGGAGTGAGGCCAGCTCTTCTGAAAGGGTCCAGACTGGCCATGGTCTCTGCAGACTGAGAAGTGGGCTCTGGAAATCATCTCATTACAGAAATGGCAAATCATCAGCTACTGCAGTTCCAGGACAACTCTCTTCCACAGTGATGTTATCTGGTTTCATCTGCCAGGATTTTTTTTATCTATCAAGAACAACTCAGCCCATTGAATAAGCACATTTTAGGAAGCTGATGATAGGAAGCTGTAGAATTTGGGGCTAATGTGGGTATGGAGGAGCTGATATTATCAGTTACACTTTGTATGAATCAATTCAAGAAAGCAAACCTACAGCAAATTGGCCAGTGCTGAGAGATGAAAAACAGTGAGTTTTCGACAAATCATTTCAAAGTTTCTCTTTCAACAGCTGTAGTTAATTAGGTTCTGCCTACATATCCGTGGGCTTTCACAGGTCCATGAAAACACTGCCCAAAGACAGAAAGGTTCATCAGACTCAAATGGTTTTGCTGTGTGGGCTTTCTTTCTCGTTATTTGTCTGACAGGCAGAACAACAACTTTCTCGTCACATTGTCCAGGTAATTGAAGTCAATGTTTGTAAGCAAGCCTACACTCCCCATGGTCCCAGTACTCCAACGGTGTAGGCAAAGCTAAACCTAATATTTTGCCAAGACCAAGCATCATCCTGCTGTTCTAAGGCAGTTTCAACTGACCACTTAAGGGATGGGATTGTTTTGGGAGTAAAACTGCCCATCTTATTCTACCTCTGGGTAAAAGGCAGCAGCTTTTGTCCAAGACATTTAGAGAGGAAGAGTTCAGCAGTGAATAATTCACTATTTAGGAATTTTTCCAGTTTTGACCTTGTCTGAAGTAAAAGTCCTATTCACCCAAAACAGAATCTAATGAATTCCTTGATCGTTGCATGTTGGCACCTGAGGTTTAAAGCTCATCACAATGAGTGCAAAATCTCTTGTCATGATACCAATTTAGCAGCAGCTCTAAATGATCCAGTCACCCCCAGAAGATGTTTATGAACTGAAGAACTATCAGTGAACAAACCTGGACAACTCTGCTTTCTTTGAGAATACACAGCTTTAGGCTATGAGACACATACAGAAACCCAGCGTTCCAGTAAAATCCATGTCTTGCCCTGTCAAGGGCATTTGCTTCCCCAAGAACTCTCTTCTAGAAAACATAAATATGGTTGAAGTGGTTGTGGCAAGTGAGATGTAGATGATGGTCAGAACTATATTACATAAGCCTTACGTGAAATTGTTAAGTCATGCCTATGCTTGACTGACACCAACGACTATCCAAAAGCTATTTACAGTGATATCAACAAATCAGTGAGATCATTGTCCTCTTCCCTCACCTCCCAATACCTGAATTCTAGCAGATCCAGGTAAATCAACTGCGTCTTCATAATGAAAACAGAAATTTAATTATTCACAAGCATTCCCCTTGAGCTTTCTCTGGGCTTTTTGTGAATGATTAACGGAGCAGTTGCTCCAGACAGCACTCTCAATCCCTGCTTGCTGGCCTGTTAACAGCAGTGACTCATCAGCACATGACGTCAAAGCCTCCTCTCCTCTGAAATGGCAGGAAGGAGGTTTCATTAAAAAGATAAAAAAAGGTATCAACATAACAGCCTGAACTTCCTCCCAAACACAGGGGTTTGGTCAGGGGTCATCTCTGCTGCTGCCTGAGGAGCTACACCCTGCATATGCACCTTCGAAGGGGAAACTTTTCTGTTGAGTACCAAGACCATAAACATACTTCTTCAGGCACACTGATTTATCAGATACTGACTGAAAAATGAAAACAAGCCTCCCAGCCTTAGGCCTTCTGATAATCCCTGCTCGTGCCCCCTGCAGGAACGTCCCTGCTCAGCAGAGCTCTGAGCCCCATGCTCAGGGCAAGGTGGGAGGGCTTCCACGAGATGCGGACACAACCCAAAGCAGCTGTTCATCAGTCCTTGAAATGCCCAAATGATGCTGCCCAGTAACACCTCATGAGGGTGCCCCAACAGACAGGAACAGGAGCATCAACAAGTCCGGTGCTACCAAACTCCAGACCCTCTGTTCCCTGTGCCTTGCTAAGGTCACGTGAAATGTGAAGACATGAAAAAATCATACTGGAACACAGTCCTTAATCTGTGAAACAAACGAGAACTGAGAGCCATAAAAGTTAAAAGCAGAAGAAGTAACCTAGAAAGGGGCTATTTCTATGTAGTTAAAACTCAGATTTTTACTTGAGACTGCAAGTCCTGTTCGATGGACTTGCAGCCTTTTACCCAGAAAACCTGCAAAGTGATGGAGAGGGGAGCAAGCTGGGTAACCTGAGATTTAGCTCTTACATGGGATTAATTACTAACATCCGTGACATGTATTTTCTCTGCTAGCTTTAGGCAGCACAGCCGAGCCCCAGCCTCCTCTGAGCCCAGGCAGCAGCTCTCACTCCTCAGCTGGGAATGGCAGGGGCAGGGGATATATTTAGCTCGGATCCTGGCTGCCTGGAGGGCAGCATCACTTACAGCTCCTGAATCCTGACCTCCCCAGCACGGCGTTGGGAGCAGAAATACTGCTGTTAGCTCCATCTCTTCACCACAGTCAGTCAATTAGGGAGCAAAGTGGAGGTTTGGAAAGTGCATGGGGCAACGTGGGGCCATCCACACACACGGGATTTGTACCAGACCGGGAAAATGCAGCCGGAGTATGGCTGTGCTCCCACCCGAGCTCCTTTCCCCCACGCCTGCTCAGGCTACAGCCACAGTATGAAAGGCAAGGACGACTGAAATGATAGACCAAACATATGTAACAGAAAAGGTGCAGAAAAAACTATTATACAAAGGCCAAGGGTTGCCAAGACACCGGCCTCTGCCCAACACACTTTTCTATTTAAAAATAATCAACAAAACCAACACCATCTTTCTGTCTTTTTGGTGTGGAATGGGTTTCCTGTCTGACCTTTTGGCTCTGTTAGCATTCTTAGCCTTGGCTCAGTTTAACTGCTTGCTTTTCTGTGGGGTCTCTGTTTACCTGCATTCCAAATCAGTTTCCTCAAACAGATCTGCAGCAAAGATGGAAAGTTCACAGCAAAAATGCCCTCTGTGTGTCTGAGTTAACTCTGGACAACAAACATGCTAAAATGCAAGTGAAAATACTCTTCTTGCTCATCTTTCTAGACTGGTTAGCAATGAAGTCTTAACAGTTTTCCACATGGCTCTTAATGTCATCCTTGGACCCTACATAACATTCCAGTTTGGAAAAGCACCAAGCTGCCGTATGATCCAGTAGCAGAAACACCCTACACAAACCATCACAAACTGCAAAATTCACCTGAGCTAGACCGAGCTCTGCAGTTACTCAGGGAGGAGAAACAGGAAACATAACACCAGAAATGTGGTCATTCCTCAAACAAGGCCTTCCAACAGACTTTGCATTCTTGGCAGGAGCACACACAGAAAGGAGACAAGAGAGAAAGGCTGTGGAAGTGCCATCAGCAGGAGCTGAGGGCTGAGCAGAACACGGCTCCTGGGCTCCACTGCTCTGCTGTCCCTGCAGAGACAGAGCCTTGCCTTCCCTCTGTCAGTTCAAAATGAGTAGAGAAAGGAAGAGACAGGAGGTAAAGGAGTTTATGCAAGACTAGACATCAGGAAAAGGAAAAGAAGGAAAACCAGGCTGGAGAAAACAGGGAAGGTTTGCAGAAAAAGGTGGTAAAGAGAATGGGAGCAGCAGCATTGCAGAAGAGCAAGATGAGTGAAAGCTGTGGATAACACCACCAAAATTATTCCCCTACAAATGGTGTGGAGACTGCACCTGAAGGCCCTCCTTCTCAATCTCCTCCCCGTGGATTGTCTCACCCTCTCTGCCCTGCTCCTGCAGGGACGCTGGCAGCAGGGCAGTCTGCCTCCGCTCCCACCAGCTGCTATGGGGACCTCGCTAATGCTCTTGGCTGCCATCCCTGACTAAGAGATTTCCTGCTTCCCCGACCTGTGCCAAGGGGAAGCTGCATGCCAGAGACCTGGAGGACCTCCCTCCTGCTCCTGGCCGGGATCACCTTGGAGCAGAAGGGAAGCAGTAAGCATTTTCACTCCTGTTGACTTGTGCCACACTGTTACTGCTTGGCCCAACAGACACACACAGAGCCCTCAGCAGCTACACAAAGTCATTACTGGAAGAAATGGCAGAAGCCCCTCAATAACCATCAGTACATTTATAAACAAATTTTGTATTTTCATTAAGGAACAGAAGGAAAATGGAGGTTCTCTCTCTCTAAGAATCCATTTGCTTTTCTGTTAGTTTTTCCATTTACCAGAGTAATCTGCAAATATTTAGGGTCCCAGATGTTTTTTTCCCCTTCAGGAGAGAACTGGATGCTCCAACATGGCTATTATGACAACCTTCTTTGCACATGACACACAGGCTTCTCTGCCTGTTAATGCATGGCAGGACAAGCCAACCAACAGCAAACCCTTGTGTCTCGCTGCCAGCCCCTCAATTCCTTCTGCTGTCCCAAAGGATTTCATTTCCCATTTCCTCTCCAAGCCAACACATCCTGGGACACTGTTTGGGCACTTACCTCCTGGACAGGACCAACTTGGCCATCACACTGTTCGAGAGCAGCTGTCCACGTGTGCTCTTAGCCCTCCCCTCCACAGGCACCAGGCTGCAGCTGTGCCCAGCTGTGTTCCAGCACCCCACAGGAGAAGCCAGACATCCAGAAATCATCCCTTTTGAAATTTCTTCCTTCACTGTCTGCCTTCAAACCATACCCCATTTCATATTTTAAGTTTCCTACCCTCCAGAAAAGCCCTGCCTGTTAGAGGTAAGCTCTTCTGCTGTTTCCCAGCTGGAAAACTCAGTATGGGAAACTCACACCCACAGCCAGAACCTGTTAGAATTTAAACAAGCTTAATTTCTCATTGATTTTATCTTAAAACATGACTCCAGAGTTATAACAGTGAAAAGAACTCCCCTTTTCCTACACCTGGACAGAAACAGCTATTTCCTCAGTGCTGAGCCAGCCAGGCAGGGGGTGATTTAAACTCAAAAATCCAGGTACCCCTTTAAAGCAGTCTGAGCTTTCCACCATCTTTGGAACAGGGTAGAAAGTATTTGCTGAATCCAAGCGTCATGCTCAGCTGTTTTGAGCAGTTACAGAGTGTAAGAAAACAGGAGAAAGGAATTGTGCTCCTGCTTTTCATTGGTTTAGTTGCTATTTACATTTTCTGACCAGATACTCATCACCACAAGTGATTACAGCTCAACGGAGTCAAGGTTAAAACCACTCAGCCCATACTGAAGGCACAGCCAGCTTTGTGCTTCACTGCTCCTGAGCATTACCTGGGAGCTGGACAGCAAAACAGAGAACCCCTTAAAGGGCTGCTGCAGGGAAATGGAATAGAGGTTTTTCTTTATCTGTGCTTGGTATCACAAGCAGCACTGGGCTTATGTTGCAATAAAGGAGCTGGCATTAGGAAAAGCATTTCGTCTCAGAGGGGGAGTTTAGTTTCAGGGCATATTCTTCAGGAATGTTTTAAAATGTCCACCCCACAGGCTGATTTGAAGAAGTTACAAAAACATCACTCAGAATTTAAGTGAAGCTGATCCTGCCTGAGACTGAAGGATGAATAAGATTTCTTGAGGTCTTAGGCTTTCCACTCTCATGCCAGACTTAAACATAAATATTAGAATATACATTATGACATAACCTTTTTGACAATTAATTGTTTTCATCATCATTCAGACAGAACTGTCGTGCTAAATGTTGATGTTTCCTCGTATTAACCCAAGCAGAATGAATCAATGTTTTACTACTGCATTTTAAAATAACTTACGATATTTCATTGCTCTCTGCGGTACCTTTTTGCCAGCAGAACATTCTTGTCATTGCCAACATAACACTGTGTCAGCCTTTGCCACGCAAGAACTCATTATCCAAGCCAGTTTTCCTTCTGAGAACAAGCAAGGACCACCTTGTCCTTGACAACAGACACCAGAAAAAATTCCTTCACCCCAGTGTAGCTGTCAGCGTACAAACCCAGACAGCTCCCTGTTCATTTTCCAAGAATATTTCCTTCTTGCTACATTGTCAGACTGTGCCTTCAGAGCTGTTATCCAGCATAACACTCACCTAGAACCCCACCCTAAGCCCTCTCGAGAAATAAAAAAATTCTTTCACCTGAAACTTCTGTGAAGATGTTCCCCTGTGACTTTGTTGGCTCAGCCCAGCTGAGGCTGATGCCTGGGAGCTTGGAGGAGGGCCCTGGAGTGCGATCTCCACAAGGCAGGGACACTTAAGAGCTGCTGGTAATTTATTCATGCAAGATCCTGGTCCAGAGGGCAGTTAAAATTCACAGCAAGCTGTAATGGATTTGTCATCCTGTGTAAACTAGGGATTGTACATTCAGCACTGTTTTTTACAACAGACACACAAAT
>VYZR01022553.1:828-19853 GCA_013400675.1 Oxylabes madagascariensis
CAAGGGTATTTCCTGCTAAAGCTTAAAGGACTTCTTTCCTTACCTTCTCATAAGTGAAACCCTGAGGGGAAAAAAAAATTAAAAAATGAGCAACTAATTTTCTTGTTTTCTAACACCACAGAAACTGACGCATTTGAAAATTTTTGTTCTCCTTTCTTTCCCCCCACAAACTAATAAAATAAAAAAGACTCCAGAATATTCTGAATCATACGCAAATGCACAAATGTTTGCTTAGAAAAGAATTCAGGTCCAAAGGGAGACAGAAAAAAAAANATCTCCTCTCTTTCGGTGCTGGGAAACTTTGATAAAATGTCTTGATCATTATGTAGCCTGCACTGAATTGTAGATAATTTGTGGACTTTCCAAACTTAAAGCTTGAGCTCAGTGGAGTTAAATGAAACATCAGACACCTAAATATGCAGATCATTCAGGCACAGTTATGTGTGTTTCAGTGGCCCTTGCAGTTGTAATCATAAATTAGCTATGGTCCTGTTAAAAAAAAAAAAATAAGGTATTCCACTTAGGAAGTTTAGGAAGAAATTCACTTTCTTCCGTCTTGAGATACAGTACACATCACAAAAGGTTCTAAAACTGATGAGGATGATAATTTTCACCACCTTCAGGAAAAAGCCTTCAGGAAATTATGGTGAGTATCTGCTGCTTCCAATGCTTTGACAGGAGCTGTGTGCATTTGAGTTTTGGAAAGTCATATAGTGTGTTCACAGGTGCCTAGATATAGACTTTGGAGCCAGATATAAATCTCTAAACTGTATCGCCTTTATCAGGCAATCTGACTAAACAATGTGTATTATTCTCTTGCCAAACTTTCCTCCTCTTAGGAGAAAGAAAGATCCACTTGAAAAGCCAAGNGTCATATTTTTATAAACACCACATACTTAAAGGCATTAGAAAGACTTCAACATCATTAGGGAGAGCTACTAAAACAATTGCACCAAATTCCCTTTGATGGTTCCAGATACTTTTATTTGCCAATGTCAAATACTTACCAGTGATCACTCTATAGCTGCTCGGCCTCTGTTTTAAAGAAAGTGACTATATAAAAANNAGGATGATAATTTTCACCACCTTCAGGAAAAAGCCTTCAGGAAATTATGGTGAGTATCTGCTGCTTCCAATGCTTTGACAGGAGCTGTGTGCATTTGAGTTTTGGAAAGTCATATAGTGTGTTCACAGGTGCCTAGATATAGACTTTGGAGCCAGATATAAATCTCTAAACTGTATCGCCTTTATCAGGCAATCTGACTAAACAATGTGTATTATTCTCTTGCCAAACTTTCCTCCTCTTAGGAGAAAGAAAGATCCACTTGAAAAGCCAAGCTGCGAAGCATTACATTTTTACTTGTTTTCTAGCATTTTTTAACAATTCTGCTCAAATAACAGAAAATCACATGGGACATTCACCTAGCTCAGTGCAAAGACCCTGCTTTAACTCAGGCTGCTCCATGGGGGTCACCTCTGGTGGGATTTCCTGGGCCATGTCTTCAACATGCAAGTTCCAGATACTTTCTGGTTGCCAACAGTTTAGGAGCACTCTATTGCTGTTTGCTGGTGCTTTACTGTCATTTAATGACATGGAGAGAGAGGTGATCATGAATTGCAATTACTGGTGTTCTCCCCATGAAGAAGTGACCATGCAGAAAGCTTCCGCTGACTTTGTTGCCTAAAGAATCCAGCCTGCCCACTATGCCTCCTGTGAAATCAAAGCCTCCTCCCACTTTCTTGAATTGTATCTGCTTTGTACATTAGTTTTAAAGAACAAATGACCTTGAAGCTGCATGTGTAGCAAATGGGAAGAATATGAGTCCTGTGTAAGAAACTGGAGAAGTATTATGGTTTTTATATCGACATGCACAGCATCAACAAGCCAGACATACACATGTGCATTGTGAACTAAAAAAAGTCCTGCCCTGGCGTTCAAGGAAGATACAGCTTGCAGTACTTAAAAACACATCTTCACGTTACTAGAAACATTAATTATAAAGATTAAAGATTAATCCCACTCTAGGAATTTGGCTTGTCAAAGGAAAATGTATGGTGAAAGAGATTGTTCTAAGTCTTTAGAAAGAGTACTGGAAAGGCTCACCGAAGTTAGCAAACTTTTCTCAAAGATAAAGGCTCTGTGTGTTTCAGAATCTGAAGACCAGCCATGCAAAACACTCCTAATTTCTCCACTTACTTGTACACTAGAGAATATCACAGAGAAGAGGAAAAGTGTCACCCCAAAAGGCATATAGGATATTCATGAAATAAGGGGAACAATAAAGTTTGGCAAATCAGAATGGCATAAGAATGGCAAATCAGAATAAGCCTGCTCTGAGGTACACACAGTGCAAGATTTTGGTCAGTCAAGCATATGCTCCATTACGTAAATGCAGGACTTGAATGGAGCTCAGAACAAATATTTACTTTCTGGTATGTCTGTCCTTTAGTCATCGGAATGACTTCAAGAGAAGCTACTGGAGCTGTCTGCATCAGAACAGTTCATATTCCTATATATGGCTGGATAGAGTCACCCCCCATACAGGTGGAGGGAGAAGAATAATCCTTTTTTCGGGTCCTCCTTCAGGTCTAACTCAAGCTCTGTCAGGCCGCAGAGATGCTGGTGTTAAAGCTCACAAGTTCCACTACATCTCAGTTGGTTTTTTCATTTTTTTGTGGCTTTCTGGGATAATTTCCTCTGTCCATTCTGGCCACAGATTCATACATTGTTTCAGGCTGTTTCACATGCATTTTGAGAGTACAGCTTTTATCTGTCACTTTTGCCTTTTTCATGCTTTTCCATGCACAGTGGCAAGTACTCCCTTACTTTTCGCCAGGCTGTGGGAAGAGTAGGACATGGTGAGAAGCAGAGGGATAGACATTTCAAAATAGTCATTTTGAAACTGAGTGATGGATACAGCCAGTGAGACACTGCTGAAAAATTGTGGGAAACCTTTGGCTATTATTCTCATTCCCAGCAAGTCTGGGACAGACTCACTGCAGACAAACTGGCATCTGAGAGACAGCCCAAGCACCTGAATATGTAGGATTCCCAGGCTTCATGTGAAGAGCCCTACTACAGCTAATGGTGGAACACAAAGAAAACCTGTGTAAAAATCCTGCTGGTGGGACTGTGGAAGACAAAAGGCTTTCTGGAAGTGTCTCTCTGCTTCTCACACAAACTGACGTGGGACTAGAAACCTGGAGCTGAGGTCAGTCTTGTGTTGCAATTGGTGAGACCAAGACAAACCACCTGGGCAAGTAAGTTTGTGCCCTGAAAGTACAGAGACCAATTGAAGTGTGAATGACACATTTTTCCTGTATGATTGAGTGCAAAATGTCATTGTTTTGCTTAGTTCTGAGCTATTTAAATACAGGATGAACTTTTCCTTATTTACATTGCTTCCACTTGGTCAAACTGGCAGCCCTGCTGGTGGCCACAGGTAGTCCTTAGTTGAGCAGAGAAAGCAAGCTCCTCAAAATCTTTCCATGGAAGGTACTAAATACTCACATTCACTGACGAGAAATGATGCAGCAGGTTGTTCTGCGCAGCCCTTACGCTTCTGCTGGCTCCCACAGCAGCAGCACTGCACGCGGCACGGTGGGAATGGCCACGCAATCCAGGTCGATCTCAATCAAAAAGTAACAAAGAACTTAGTGAGTTGGGAAAGAGGACTGTGAGGCTAAAGTTGTAAACTGATAACAGGTTGGACACACTGCACTGTTGTGTTGTGAAAGCCTAACGTTTAGCTTCTGTTTGCTTTAACTTGCTAACATTTTCCATTTTCTGGCTGTTGTAAATGTCATTTCTTTCCACAATCATGAGGTGAGGCCTTGATCTTTGCTCAGAAAAGAGTCTAGCTTTTATATCAGACCTTCTAATCATAATTTTGCTGCAAACCTTGGACAATTTTGATAAGTGGTTATGTATGAATTGTTGGAAGGAAAGTTTCTAATCTTGAAATTGAGTGCAGGCATGTAGAATGGATCAAATTTTGAAATAAAACAAAATAAATGCTATTTAATGTATCATTTACCAGGTTCCAAGAAGTGCTGTGCTTATCAGATGCTGCAATCATTTCCAGGAGCTACTTAGAAGAAGCTGTCAATTCCCTTCAGAAGTAATATGCCTAAGAGAATTTAAAAAGAGATTCCTTACTAAATTTCTCTTTTCTAATTTTGAACTCATCTACAAAGTAAATTATTTAAATTTCTAAAGAACTTTTTTTTTAATAGATCAGGGGGATGGAAAACAGTGTTCTAAAGTCTCCTTGCACAGTGAAATATTCTATATTCCTGATAAAATCACACACATATTTTAATCTGTGGATAAGAAAGAAGATAAGACGGTGGAAATATGAAATGTGGAAAAAGTTAAAAATAGAAGAATGCAAAATCTATGAAAAAAGAGCTCATATAATTTGGGAGATAAACAACATATAGAAGAGTTATTCTCCCTTTAATATACAGAATTACCAGGCATTGACCTTCAGTGAGAGCTGTGCATAAGAATGGACTTTACAGCTGAATTATCGCTACAATATTTGGGTGGAAAAAGTAAACGGAGCTACATACCTGCTCCTCTAGACTTCTTGCTGCAGTAATAATTGATCAAACATATTTTTGTCCATACCAAGAACTCACAATGGTTCATGCAGCATGCATGCAGTGACTGAAATTTTTATTACAATTTCACTTACGTCATTTTTGCTGAGCTAGTTTTGAGTTCAACACTGTTGGAAGATGAACCTGTTCACCTTATAATATTGTTTGCTTTATTTATTGTTTTTTTCCATATTACCCTTTGAGACTCTCACTGTGTAATTTTATGGCTTTGAAGTTGTGTGGGTTGACCTATAACTGTAATAAAAGAATTTGGAATGAGATAACACAAGTTTTTCCATTACTTACAAAAGGTTGAAGCTACTTATTAAACAACTTCATATTCTGTAACTTTGCTAAAATGAATACTTTTTCAAGCAACTGTTACGTTGTGGTAGACCCTTGCAGCACACAGATTGTATGGGATAGGCCTGTGCTGTGAACCCAAACAAGAAAAGACTATGGTTTATGTTTTTAATTCAACCTTTATAAAGAACACTGCATTTCCTAGTTACAAATTAACAGTATGTGGTCATCCTACATAACTACTCTGGAACACAGGTTGTGTTTCTCATGATTCATGCTCTTCTTAAAGAGCATTGAGTTCAGTTCAGATGATGCAAAAAAAACAGAGAGGAAGATTTGTCTCTTATTCTGTCCCCAAGGAATTGACCCACCAAACCATTCAACATGGATCCCATCACATCTAACGTGCCCCTAAGTTCCATGCCTTTGGCCACAGGATCAGCTTTCCCTCCAAGGAGAATAGTGCCCTGTGGATGTGCCTGGACTGCAGGGCAGGTGTGTCCCAGGGTGCTCCCCACAGCCCTGCCCCCCCACTCACCAGGACGGCAGGACCTGTGGGCGTACTATTTTTCCTTTCAGCTGTCAGCTCAAGTTTCTTTGCAAAAAAAAGAAGCCAGTGCTCAGGAAGTGAGGACTCTGGGAACAGGGACCACAGACACACACCCAGCTCTTCTCCCACTGCAGAGCTAATGCTTAGCCAAAGCATGCATACTGCCCTGTAAACTAGACACTCTGAATTCTCCACGATGTAAAGTGAAAGTGTCCTAAATACTCAAAAGGAGCTCTAAAATCCTCCAAAGAGGCAGGCAAACCTTCTAAATTAGGACCCTAAATTTCCAGCTGTCTTCCAGTAAAATGTCTCACAAGGTGGATCTCTGAAAGCTTTAGTAACTACCACCACCATCAGTAGCACCAACATCCCAGGTAAGTACTTGCTAGACAATTAAACTCTGCTGGATTTGCTTGGAATTGCATGCAAATATACACTAGCCAACCAGTGGAACAGGAGGAAAATCCAAACAAAAAGAAAATAAAAATCCAGTCTGTCATATAGCAACATAAGCCACTAAAAATCCCACTGAAACTCAGTGAAAATCAAGGATGAACACTGATGTTAGTAAACACTGGATCAGGTTCTCATAGACAGCACTGGGTCCAGTGATCTGCAGCCCATACCCAGTCAGTCTGTGCCATGGAGAAAACTCAAGGCAACAGCTGAAGGTCTCCTCGTGGCAGGAGTAGCTTTGGCTGTAGCAGTAACTGCACAACACCTCACAGGCTACCAGGGTAAAGGTATTATGGGATTGTGGCAGGTGGGCAAGAGGAGCTGCTCTTCCTGGCATGAGTTTGGTCATCCCCAAGCTGCTTTCTATTGGGATGAGTTAGGTCATCCCTAATGCTCTTTTAAATCTCATAGTTACTTAGCAGCAAAATTCAAGACAATACAAAGTTAGGCATTATCTTGGAAAAGCTGAGGCTAAATGCAAGAATGCTGCATGATTTCACTTGTTTTCTGCTTGGCTGTAGTTGGTCTATAGTACCAAACAGATCATCAAACAGATCCCATCCACATCAGGTGCTATTTCTGATGGTACTGATACACTGACAACCCAGTACAACCTTTCATGCATGAACATGGTGTTGTATTCCTTCAAACAAAAAAAGCTCTTTCCCCATGTCTGGAGCTACAGGCTACCATGCTCCCAGCTCTTGGGAATGGCTGGGTTGGAGTCAGGTCAGCGCCACCTGTGAGGTCTGTGCTGGGCATCCATTTGATTTTCGAAGGGAGGGTGCTGCAAAGTAAAGAATTAAATGTTCTGATGTCTCTGAGGATCTTACAGGGTGGGAAGACATGGCAAAGAATGGTTGCACAGACTATTGGCCTTCTAATGCTAACAAAACTATTGGTGAGCATTGCCTTGTCATTATGCCTCTTCTTGGAAAGCTACAGAGGAGACTGTAAAGATATAAAGTAGATTAGAAAGGGATGAATTAGGCTAGCTTCACCTGTCAGAAGGTTAAGGCTCGGATTAGGCTGCAATCTGAATTCACAAGTGACTCATCAATTTGCAGTTTCTATTAAAATATATTTTTAAGTCCTCAAAATTATTTTGGACAACTCTGTCTTGTGCATGAAAAATATATTCCTGTCTCTATATAATACTGTCTGTAAAAACCAGCAAAGGCTCATGTACTCCACTATTTACATAATATATTTCCTGTGCCAATAGTGGTTTACCATAATGACTGTATAATCCAAGGGCAGCTTAACATAGAGAGTGCATTTCAATGCTGCATTTTCTATTTCATTTTTAAAGAATACAAATACTGATTGAAATGTAGATAAAGAAAAAGTAAGCAATAAACTATTCTGTAGTATTAGCCAAATATTCCAAAATTACATGTTCCCCCACCCAGAGGCAACCATAGTTGGTGGCAGTTGCACACATCTCAAGCTGCATTCTAGAGCCTAACACTACCTCTGCAAATTCTGCCACAGCCCAAACCAGGTACCAACATGGTTCCAGCTTCTCTGCCTGTTTTATGTGCCAGAAGTAAGCTTGGGGAATCCTATTTCAGTACCGGGATCAAAGATTTAAAAGAAAAAAATCTTCCAAGGTTTGGGTTCCAAGGATCACTTTATAAAGCACTAGTCCTTATCTATCATCTAGTTCTGTACATCTGTCACCATTAAGACTGACAATAGCAAGATATACTATACTATACTATACTATACTATACTATGCTATATATAGTACGCTACACTATGCTGTGCTATGCTATGCTATACTCTACTCTGTATAGGTACAGATGTTTTCCCCTTTTCAGAGTTAACATAATCTTCATGCTTTTTCTCTTATGAAAGACTTCCAGTAATGATATTTTTCAGATACGCATTTTAATATAAGAGTGTAGAAGAGCAAGAGAGACCTTCTCTGTATCATGAAAAGGTTATAATTAAAATCTCTGAAACTGCTTGCTTCAAAATGTTTCTTACTCTTATGGTTCCATATAGAAGAGCTGGCAACTTCAGCCAAAGACCAGGATTTCCTTCCACGTCTCTCAGGAATGACTGTGCTGCTAATAGTCACTAAGGATCTAATAGGAAAGAAGAAATTCATAAGGCAAATGCAACCACAACTCAGGATCAGACAAGAATGTGGCCTTTCAAAAGAGAGCTGACAAAACAGTCCCTGTTGATACAACTTCTGATGATGGACTGAGAATAGCTAAATAAACAACTTCTGTGGTCCTTGTGGAGATTTTGTGTCATTCATGTTGGACATGTTCATTTGAAAGTTCTTACATTTGCATCTCTTTTGATTTCTGCTCAACAAAATCAAATTTGTGATGCTTCACATGATGCTTAAATTTTTGTGTTTTCTGACTGAGAATTACTTGGCCTATTATTTATTTGGGGGATATTCTAAGTTATATTTGGCATGTTTGATTTCCACATATCTTGAGAAACCCTTGGGCTATTATCGTTAGGTGCTTTCCTGAGAGTGAAGAGAGAAGTCTGGGAGTCAGAGTTAGAAGTCTCAGAAAAGCCACATACAAAAAAAAAAATTAATGAAAAGCATTTGAACAATAAATGTTTTCAAATAAAATCATCATCATTCAGATACTGGGTCAAATTCCTAGGTGGCTTCAGTGTAGCTTTTCTGATTTCTTCCAGATATGGATCTGGCTCATGTAGCTCTTGTAAACATGAATGACAAGGCTTGGGCTTCTCAGTAAAGTAATTCATTAATCAATGTGTATATCTGCTTATCACCATACATATAATTTCTGAAAATGAGAAGAATTTTGTCCTTGCATAAAGCCTTCTAGAATCATTGGGAAAATTTGCATGGAATTCATTGGGTTATGGATCACATCCTGTATATATCTACATTTTTAAATCTTTTCCAGTGCGTCCTCTTTCAATGGAAATTAATAGCTTCTTGAATTGAAATGACCAGTTTCTGATTTAGTTTTGCATAAGCAGAGTCCAGTGGGATTAAATATGAATGCTGGCTTGGTTATTCATTAATCATAAAAATATGGTGTGCAGTTAGTTATGTAAGTGATTATTTTTGCACGGAAATGTCTGCTACTTTTATGCCTGTGCAGAAGGATCATGTCAAGTGCAGCAGAGAACTTAGAAGCCCATTCACCTTGATATACTGTTTTATAAAGAACACACAAAGATGCATAAATGCTCTGGAGCCAATACTGATTTTGTAGATGTCAGCATAATGAGAGGTCAACATGTCCAAGCATCTGCATTCAATTGTACAGTTACGGGGAGAAGCAGCAAAAGTTCAAGTGAGACTTATTTTAAATCCTCCTGGCCACATATGACCTATGCAAAATATTTTATTCTGAGAACTTTTTAAAATGTAAACATTGCAGCTCCTATTCGTTTAAAAGTCTGAACAATCAGATGAACAAGGTTGAGCTGGCCCCAAACAATGCTAAATTCTTCACTCCCATTCAGCTACAGTCTTTTGGGTCAGGGAAAAGGGACAAGAACAAGATGTGATGGGCCACTGGAAAATGGTAAGCAGCAAGGAGCAAATCAACATCAGATGCAAGTCAGAGGTCTGTTGAAACAGGTTCAGTACTTGGTTTCTTTTCCTGCAGGCTTGCTGGAAGCTGAAATTCTGCACTGGACAGGGTAATTCAATACACTTGGCGTATAAGAAGTTGCCTCACTGGCACAGACATCTTCTATCTAAAAATGAAGGAAATGCTAGTTCCACCTTTGTCTCCTTCCAGTGTCCTTGCGTCACTGGCACCCCATTGTCTTTTCAAAGTACAAAGAGTAATCCCAGGCTTGATTCACTGTGCTTCCATTTGTTGAGGCCAGAGCTCTGCCATGTCCTTGCTCCTTGTAAAAATATGCCTCATGAATTCTCTCTTTTCTGGTCACTATTGCTGCTTTATGGAAATGTGTTCGTTTTAGATTTTTATTTTCAAGAAAAGATGTAGGCAGATTACAAGTTTCATGATATGGCTCCCACTGAAGTCTCCTTCTCTGAGAAAGCCATGCCTGAAAATTGATTCCTAGATGGGAAATTGGCCCAGTCATGATTTTTTATTTCTTTTTTACATGGTGAAACACAGAGCCTGGTTGTAAGGAAATATTAAAAATTTCTTCAGCTCTTTTCCAAGTTTAATGGGTATTTGTGATGGCAAAACTAGCCTAAACATTTTTCACTAATACAAATATTTTGAACTGAAGAGATTAATAATCAGTTTCTTGCACCTTTTCTCTTAGTTGCTACTTTGTTCAGTAGCTAAAAAACACAAGACAACCTGGTGCATCTCTTGAAGAACTCACAGCAAAACAGCAGTGCCAGAAGGAGAGAGGGCTGCACAAAACAGGTGGAGAAACAGGAGAATGGAAAGATGGAAGGAATCAAGTATAAGGTCTCATGATTACTTAATCACTATGTCCACATCTTGTTCCATAATGCATACAAGATTTCAGCCACCCAATCTACTGAAATCCCCCTCACGACATGTCAGCCTTTAACTAAACATCCCCCTCTCATCCTTATGGGTTATCCATCCCCATCGGTATTTTGCTGTCTTCTGCATTACCCCGTTATTTTTTTATGCTCATGCTATTTGTGAGTCTTAACATACTATTGTCCTACTGTTAGTCATGTCGATCACTTAACACATGGAGATTTCTGGGTTTCCCAGCTATTTGCATCTCTCACCTTTACTGTACTACTGACTGACTGTCAGCCAGTCATCTTGACCATCAAACCATCGTAACTCAGTGTAGTATTTGAAGGATACCGCTGGAAGGAGAAATGCAGTTTCAGTGCTTCAGAGTATCCAGGTAGCCCTAATGACTAAAATCAGTCATCCCAAAAGGGACTTAGTCAGCATTACCAGCACAGCACTGTGTTTCCCCACTGCAAGAGGAAGATTTTTGTAAGCTGGTCTATCCCCTTCCTCCAACTCACTGCTTATAAGAGAGCAAGTCTCCAAAGCTGGTCTACCAAAAAAACCCTCTTGCTCAGTCAGAGCAGACTGTGGTAGTGTCCCTCATGCCTCTGCACTACTTCTAAGCTGTCTCAATATGGGTATCTCAGTATTCCACTATATCTCAGAAGGAATGTCAGATAAAGGGTTGCAGCTCTTCAGAGACCAGCTCTGCTCCAGTCTGCAGGTCCGGATTGGGGATGGAACACTGAAAAACGGGCTCCTTGCACCCCTCACGGTGCCCCAAGTGTTTTGTTGGGTTTTTTTGTTTTGTTGTTTTTTTTTTTTTTCCTTGTACCAGGACATCCTGAGGAGCTGCAAGCCACGCTCCAAAATTCAGGACCCTCTTCCACACGGAAACCCCACGGCTAAACCGGGAGGCTGTGCTCACCCTGTGTCCCCACGTCTCACGGGCATGCCCTCCACAGGCAGGGATGAGCAGTAACTCCCGAGCGGGTCGTCCGGCGGTGCTCTCTGCTCGGGGCTCCCCGCCCGGCACTCACACACCCCTCCCACGTCCAGGGGTGTCGGTTCCGGGGGCTCCGCCGCCGGGCCGGCCCCAGCCGCGGTGCCGCCGCCGGGAGACCCCGGCCCCCCCGCGCGGGGCGGGGAGGGNCGGGAGGGAGCAGCCGGGGCGGAGACGCCGCTGCCGGCGCCGGAGAACGGAGAGAGAGTTCGGAGGGAGCGGTGACGGCGAGCGTAACTCTTTCTGTTGTAGGCAATGGGTTCATGGACGGGAAGGAGCTACAAAACTTCATCCAGGAGCTGCAGCAGGCACGGAAGAAGGCGGGCTTGGTAGGTTAATGTTTCGCCCCACTTTTCCACCTTCTTCGGGAAAGAAGAGTTTTCTTGAGCAAACTCCGGTGCCCCGGTTCCTTCTGTTCTCTCTTGCCATCGCGCGGTTCACGTGCCTGCCGCGCCGGGCAGAGGAAAATAGCTCGGGTAGAAATGAGCAGGTTGCAAATCAGATAAATCATCTGCTTTGGAAAGATGAAACCAGGGTCCACCTCACTGATGAGCAGCTCCCCCTCCTACCTTGCCAGGCTACAAGCTGATACTTCTGACAGTGCTTAAAACGAAAAGTCAAGAAATGTATGGATGCTGTCTTTTTGTCTTGGATGAGACCTTATCCCATTGCAATCAATCTTGTCTGATCCAGATATGTACTCATTAAAACTGGCAGAGAGAAGGAGGGAGAGGAAAAGAAAGAAAAAAAAAAAAAAGAGAGAGAGAGAAAAGAAAAAAGAGGAAGAGAATAACCCAACACTTCAGGGTAGTTGGGCTCCTAATTTCACTCCTAATGGGCAGCACGGGCTGAAATGCGTTTCTGCCCCTTGGTGGTCACCAAATAGATCTGCAGATACTCCTAAACACTTACTGCTCTTCAGCGGGAGTACAAGTACCAAATCCTGGCTGACTAAGTGGCTCAGAGAGACAGTGAAGTTTTTGACAGTGTTGTCAAAACACTTTTGTGTATGAGTTATCGAAACATTATTATTCAGTTCCTCCAAAGTATACCCATGCAGGGGGGAAAAGATAAGGGAGAAAGAAAGAAATTAAAGTTTCCATACAGCCACTTTTAGCGTCAAAGCCCAATATATAACTTAATGGAATTGGTCTAAATGAATCTATGCTAAAAGACTTCTGAAGAAACAGAAAAAATTATAATTTAAATGGATGATGTGTGCATGGAGGAAATAGATTAATACTTCATTATAAGAATGTCTCCAAACTGAGAAATAGCTTTTCAATAATTAACTTTGCTTTGGAAGTTATATATTTTAGACATAAATGCAGAAAAAACTGATATGAATCTTAATAGTTTTTGTGGAAAATTGTATCATATAAATTGTATGAATACAAAATTTACACGTATGAAAATCTGTCTCCCAGCAATGCATCTAATGTTACTGCAGTCTAGGTAGCAGTTAATTCTTATTAGAGACATTGGTGTAGGTTCTCATTTTCCTGAGCATAAGTTCAAACTGAAATTAAAAATAAAATAAAGCAAAATTTAAATTAAAAAAAAAAAAACAAAAAAAAAAAACAACAGAAATTTGGGGAAAGGATGTAAGTTTTTTAGAAGGAAAAAATCTAATTTTTTTCACAGAAAAGATTAAACAACTTGAATACATTTCAAGTACTGCAACAGAACATATCTCTCTTCTATGCTAAAGTACAGGAAACAAGTTTGCTAGGTAGAAAGAAGATATCAAAGCCTCTTTATATTTAGTTTTGTTAGTAAAAATGCTATTGAGTAGTTTAAAAAGCTTAAGGAAAAAAAACATTTATAATTTTAAGGTCAGGATCTTTTCTCTCTTGAAGCAAGTTGTGCATCTCTTAGAAACATAACCTAATCAAAGCAAGACAGAATTATTCTTATCGGCTACAAATGTTTTAATGCCTGTGGGTTTTTTTAAATAACTCCTGCTGGTATCTGACACTGGATTCTAAAAATACTCAGATATTTAAGTTTTTCTGTCCCATTTCTCTGTTTCAAACCTAGCTTTGGAGTGTTCTGCTGAAAAGAGCAATTTACTGTAACAAAACCAAATTCAGCACCTGGTCCGTGGGCTCTAGAGTACGGCTATATGTCATCTTAGGTTTCAGGTCTAACCTGATTGCTGCATTTGAAGGCTCATTTGCTAAACAAGCATCTCATTAGTTCGTTTCTTGTCTCACGGGATACTAATTCAGTATCTTTGAATATCTGTTCTTTTGCCAGAAGGGACACATTGAGAAACTAGTGTAGGTTATATGTCATTTCCTTGTCTGTCCTTCTTTTAACACCCCAAAGCTTCTTTGTCATCATTAACTTCTGCATTTCAGGTCACTCTTCTGCTCACTATTTTTGAAATATTCAATTATGCATTCTTCATAGCTGGATTTTACATCAGTCATGCCATATGCATTAAAAAATCACATTGATGCTGTCATTAAATAGGATGGTTTAATATTTCCTAATATTCTTCCCAACTACAGAAGTGTTCTAATTATGCTATGATGCTAATCCTTGTATTAATCCACTCAGTAAGCCTTGTACTTTCACAGCTGCGTTTTCTCAGACAGAGAGGTAGCATGCATCTTGATGCAGTCTAGCCCCCCTGAAAGGGGGGAATGTCTACTCAGAAGTTTTAGTGCTTGGGCAACATTAGGCCTTCTTGCTTCATGCGTTATGGTAGATACTGAACTGATCTAGTATAACTTCAGCCATGTTACAAGAACATTTTTTTAAAGAAAGAAGCTACAAAAGTGTATAAATATAGCTTCCGTTTATTGTGACCCACATTTATGCAATACTTTCTCTGTTTGGATGTGCCAATTGCCGAAAGAAACTCTGGGGTGTAAGTGACCAACACAGAGGTTGATAAAGTGTCAATAGGAGGATCTTGCCTGAGCTATTCCGCATCCATTTCTCACTTTCCCTGCCCATATAGATAATCACAATATTTCTCCTCAGAAGTATGTGATTTATGAATACAATTATGTGAGTGTTTCTGTCGTGCCAACTATCCTTACATTTTCAAATCTTATAAAAAAAAAAGGTAATTTTTTCCACTTGTTGGAAAAGTATCTTTTCTGAGGTGTGAAGGGCTAGTTTCTTCATTTCAGAAATTGAGCACTGCATCTGTGTCAGGTTTAGGACTAGACTTGGTTAAATTTAGGCAAGTTTTTTTTTTACCAAAAATATTTATTTGAATAACATAACTCAAATAACTCTTCAAGCAGCTCATGAGCAGGTGAAGTGAACACCAAAAAACTCACTGTAATTTCTGAATAATGAACTAGTGGATATGTCTCCTGTTTTGTTTAACCTGTAATCAGCTGTGCCTCCTTCAATGGCTGGACACTGTCTGGCACTGCAGAGCTGCTATTAGAAAGATTAGTAAAATATTTAACCAGGACTAATTAAAATCCAAGTGTCTAATCCTCCATTCTATCTGCTAAGCAAACTTGTCCCCACTTTGGGATCATTAGATGAAAGGTGACTTTGAAGTCCATTATATTAATAACCACATCTCTAATTAAAGCCACGGCAAATTACTAACCTGCTATGGATGACTTTGACAGAAATAGGATACTAGGCCGTGACTGTGTCAGCTACCAGGAACAGACATTTTAGTTAGCTTTGGCAGGTGAAATTTGGGACAAGCTACAACGGACTGTGTACAGCTGAGAGTCCCTATATCTCCAGTGAGAAAATCACTTAGGTCCTATATAATCAGATCTATTATAACAACTAAACCTGTAATTTCCAAAGTCTGACGTAACTTCATCTATTACTATAGAATTTCCGATTTTTTCAATATAACTGTAACCCTATTCTTGCTGAATGGTTTCACTAGCTTCCACCTCTAAGAAATACAATGAAAATTAAAAGTTTAATCGGTATTGAAAGTTGATGACATCTCATATTAAAGAAAGGCAGGTCAAGTTGAAGTGCGAAATCAAATGTTTAGATATTTACCCCAAGACTGGCACTTTTTGCTATAACCTAGAATGAGAATAGTCTTTAAAGAACAGATGTATAGCAGGGGCCATAATTTATAAGGACAACAATGATGGCTTTATTCTGTCAGATTTAAAGTACTGCTTAAAGTATTCTCCTGCCTAAATCTCCCTTTCTACCTCTAAGCAGTGACATTTTGACTCTGTTTCCATGATAACCAAATACTAAACAGTGAAAAATATTATATTGTGATGAGATCTTTTAAGATTAAAATAGCATCTATTGTTCAGGAAAAATCCACTCAAAGACGTGGAAAGACTATTTTGATGTTCAGATATATTATACTGAAATTTTTTTCCTTATTTTAAAAGATTCTGCACTGCCTTCAAGTTACTAATTTAAAAATGAAAACTGAGAAAATGGAGTGATAATTGCCTATGAACTTCACTGTCAGCATCTTAAACAAAGGAACTGTTAGACACATCTTCCAACACATCTGTCTTTATAATTTTTTCATTCTGTAAATGAAAATACGTTCTAAGTATTTAGACGCCAGTCATTCACACCGGCTATAATTCCCTAGGAAGTAAAATTTATCAGAATGACATTATTTATGACAAAAATAATGCTCATTTTCATGTAAACTTGGTGAGTATAGCTGCAATGTGGGGGTACTTCATTAAATGCGGTATATTGTTCGGCAAATAATAGATTATTCAAGTATGTTTACATATGTTTCTTGTATTTTAAAGTAATAATTCTATCATTGCAACTTTGTAGGATTTAACACCTGAAATGAAAGCTTTTGTGGACCAATACGGGAAGTCTACTGATGGAAAAATAGGTATAGTTGAGGTAAGACAGTTACTTTGTAACATTACTTGAAGAAATACAATTAGCACAGAACAATGTGAGCACAATATGCCAATACTTTGAAATTTTAGATACACAGAATATTTCTTCCTCTCCTTTACGACCTTTATTTTTTCTCTTCACTAATGGAACTATTTCATTAACAAGTAATACATTCCTTACCACATTCCAGACATTTCACTGCAAGTCATTTAACTTTTCTCTCTTTATTCAATGCAAATAAGCATCAACAGCAATTTAAGTTTTCTACAAAGCAGATAAAATTCCTTTTTTTTAGAAATTTAAATTAAAAAGGTAATTTGATGAAAAGTAATGTGAGGTTGTGCTACCTGTGATTTTGAACTCATGCTCTGTCACCATTCCTAATAGTGATGATAGTGAACTTAATTGGTCAGTCACTGTATGTAGTTTATTCTAAAAAAACCCCAATATGGTAAATCAGCATGTTAATCATGACTAAGGAAGAATTTCTTAGGATTGCCTTTCTTGAACTTTAGTAGAACTGCAGGCAGAAAATTCTCACATTCCTTACTGCCATTTTCTGAAGAGGCAGAAATAACTGGCTTCTCCTACAGCTGCTCAACAATTGTATAACATAGACAACTTGCTAGGAAGTTGTGTTTTCTCTGAATTTTACTCTTCATCACTGCAAGTCAAAAAGGAGAGTTTGTGGGGTTATAGGATTACAGTTTGAGAGAGTCACTTCTCTGAGTTTAAATCAATGACTCATTTATGTCACTCTGAGTGCAGTGAGACTGCGGTTTTATTATTAAATGATAATATATTTTTTTCTGGATAATAAGAAATCTGACCTAGAGAGCTAATTAAGAAACAGCTGGAAACAAGCCAGGCCTGCAAAATTTCTATAGTGACCAGCTTTGGGTCAGTATCTAATTTTAAAACAGAGGACGGAATAGAATCTGTAGAAGTCAACAGAAAGTATCACTGCTGATTCAACAGATCATTTCAAGATGATCTTTGACCTTTTCTCCTCTGTCATATATCTGAATTTTATATACTTGTTTAAAGGCATATGTAATTATGATTAAACTAAACCACAGAAATATAAACAATTTGTTTCACTTGCAGACACAACTGATTTTTAAAAGTGCATCTTTTAACACTACTTAGCATTGATCAAATAGCTTTGTATCTAGAAGGAAGTAGTGTTTATTTGATATAACAATTTTTTTGGTTTGGACTAACAAATGCTAATTTATTTGTTATTGAAGAATTTTATTTAAATTAGTCTTTTTGCATATCTGTACAGCAAGCACTGATGCACGAAGAATGTGTGAACAGTGCCTGAAAAAGCCTGTGCTTCTTCACTTAGGAAAGATAACTGGAAGGTTTACCTTTCAAATTCTATTTCTGTTTCTGATATTGAATTAATGAGGGAAGATGAGCAAATCCAATAGGGTCTGATATGGCTCACCACCCCCAGTGAAGTGCCAAGCATGCTCAGCATCCACGGAAGCAACTGAATAGCGATAGTATGGAGTTCAGTGACTGAAGGGACTTTCTCCCTTAATATAGCACTTTCCAAACCCAATAGCTATATTTTGTTTCCCTTACATCAGCATGAAGCTTGATTTGGAAACTGCTGATGAAATGTGTGGTACATGCAGAGCAGTATGATATTAAAGTTTGTATTTGGACTCAGTTCTCCTTCCTTATATATATAAAAAAAAAAATCCAGTAATTCCAGGTTGTTCTCATTTACATAGTACATCAAATAGTTTTTCTGAAAATTGTGTGAACACTGTTTAAAAAAGCTTACGTAAAGCCATTCAGACTCCCAGCCCTCAAAACGAACACCCAGCATTTGACGAAGAATGTGCCAGCCAATAATGAGTTTTCAGGAAATGTCTGTTGACTGAGATAAAGGGGAGGTCTGGGTGGCTTCACAGAGGAAGAAGTGGATTTTCAGCTCAGATTAAGAGTTGATTCTGTCTTTGCAAGCACACTGCAGTTAGTTCGCTGGCTATTACCCAGTGTCCTCCAGCTAAAGGCAGAGCCTGACCTGCCCACTCTCTTGCCATTGTGTAAGAGACCTTTAATTCACCTTTTGTACTCATTGAGACCAACGCTTTTACTAAAATGCGGCTGTGAAACCCAAGGTTTCAAAACTCAGAACAGCAGCAATTTTACATTCAAATTATTTGAAGATTACTGCTGCCATAAAATCGACTACTTATTAGCCAAAAATATTCTTTGTACTCCCATACTCTATTATGGGATTTTAAAAAGCAAATTCACTCTATCAGGTGAAAGGAATTTTAAATAGCATTAAATGTCAATGGAATTTACTTAGAGAACAATGTCTTGAAAATAGTTCTGATATTGTTTTAGGTGCTGAGAATATTTTTTCTGCTAGGTAACCTATAAAGACACACCTCAGCTTGCAGTTGACCAGAGAGGAGTCAAACCAGTCTCTGTCTTTGAAGTTGTCTTCTATTATTCGCGAGCCAGAGATAACCAACCTTCTCCATAAAAGCAGCAAAGCCCAAGGCTCACTAAACTACTATTGCTGCCATGCACAGACTCACAGCAGTCTGCACTCTTACTCAAACATGCTCACAAAGTCCCCGTATGCTTATCCCCACAAAGAAGTCGTCACTTAAAATAACACCAGGTTTCCATCTTTCTTCTTGGTAGTGGTATAAAACTGGGACTGGGAAGTTGAACCAGTTTTCACACAATCTACTCATCCCTATAATACTGCAGAGTTTTCCACAAAAAGCAATTTAATGCTTTCCCCTGAGACTTACAAAGGGTGAGAGGTATAGCTTAAAATTAGGTAATTTTC
>VYZR01022563.1:22919-34890 GCA_013400675.1 Oxylabes madagascariensis
AGAGAAGAGATCAATGCCTCCCCGCTCCTTGTCCCCTCATAAAAAAGTTATAATCACAATGAGGTCTCCCCTCAGTCTCCTCCAGGCTGAACAGACCAAATTACTTCAGCTGCTTCTCATACAGGTGCTCCTCAAGGGTCTTCACTGTCTTCATTGCCCTCCTTTGGATGCTCTCTGATAGTTTAATATCTTTCTTATGTTGTGGCACCCAAAACTACATGCAATATTCAAGGTGAAGCTGCACCAGTGCAGAGCAGAGAGGGACAAGATCTTTTAAAACATGTAGGTGTTATGCATTTTGCCTCTGAATATTTTTTATCTCCTTTGAAACCAAAATATTTGGTATGTGTTTGACAGTTGAAGAGATGGGGTTTTGAAATTGAACTGGTAATGTACTTTGAGAAAGCCAGAAGAGTAACTTTTCAGGAGCAAAGGAGGAAAGAAGGAGAAGGCAGATCTGATAAGATTGCAGTGCATACCAGTGACAACCAGAGCTGCTCTGCCTCAAGATGAGCGGGAAATAGCTGCACTGATAAAAAGGAAATATTTGGTCACTGTTAGTTTCCCCAGAGCATCTACTAGCACAACAGACCTAATGAGTAAATCCACATTGGCAGTGTGAGTCATTTCTCTCCACTGCATGAACAGAGCTTAAAGACTATGTGCTAGGCACCCCAGCCTCTCCTATTTCAAAGCAGCAGAGAATATTTTAAAGAAGCTGAATGGAATAATTATCTGATTGTGAAATAATACTCAAGGGGCTGGTATCTAGAGGGGTAAATTTTAAATCGACACCAGATAACCCATGCAGAGAGGATGTTTGAATAGGAGCTGCATAGCCTTTGGAAAAGAAGCCAGGAGATCAGCTGGCCTCTATTCAGGCTGTGGCTCAGCTACTGAGATGTCTTGTGCAATTGCAGTTGTCATTGTGGAGGTGAGGCTTTGGCTGGAACAGAAGTTAAAGAAGAGCCCTGAATTGTAATAGCAAAGAGTGGTTGGCCTGGTCATGGAAAACATGGCAGACCTCCAACTAAATACAGAACGTACATGAAAAGAGAACTAGCCATAGAATGAAGATACCTTTTAGATGTTTTACAAAGATAGCATTAACAGGGGAAAGACCATATTTTTACTTTTCCACTCTCTCATTTTATTTGTTTCTGAGAAAGTGTTTGACAGCTGAGTTGAATCTACTACCAAAACCACCTACCCAACACTTGGAGGGATTGCAGGACCATATTTTAACATCTTTCAGACAGACAGAAATGCTGAAAAAAACACTGGAGTCGGAATTGGCTTAGTCTGACTTTGTGGTATCCTGGGCCTGGCCTGGCCAAGTTTGAAAACGTTACTGAAGCTACTATTTATTTTTTGTTTTATGTGTTTGCTTGTTTGAGTAGATGTTTGGAATAGTTTGCAAAGAATCCAGAAAACTCTAGTATTATTCCACACAGGAGATGACTCAGAATAGAGTTGGTTACTTGGAGAAGGCTACATGCAGGTGAAAGCAAAGAACTTGAGATTGTTCATATTTTTTCAGGCATATGCTGAACCATGTTATACCTGATTCAGGATACATAAAGTAAACGGATCTTGCTCATAATATCTGAGACACTGTTTTCATGTCTTATATAGTACTAACTTTAGAAAAAGTGGTCCATGTACCAGGTTCAACCTGCACAAACAGTTTTTCCCTAATGGAGGCTGATCTTTTGAGCATTGTAACCATCTTTATGTTTTCACATATTTTCACAATAGTCCAGATCTACTCCTTATTTGTATGAAACTGATTAAAAATGGAAGGGTCCTGGATTTAAGATACATGCTTAATTCTGCCTACTAATAGGAAATCTTATGCTATGAGACACAGAAAAATAGTTTTGGAGTCAGACTTAAAAAATGAAACCTGGTTTTTGCAAACTTCATGGTCTGAACATGTCCTTTTTCCTTAAATATACAATTGGATCTAACCAGACAAGACTCTTATGGATCTGGTGAGCTCCATTAATTTCACCAAAGCAGAAATTCAGCTTGGGTTGAGCTTTATCAAAATATTTTAAAGGAGGTTTTTATGAAAAGTACTTGCTTCAATTTAATATCACATAAAATAAGAACCTTTTCTCTAACAGATCCTTTACTACTGTATAATTTCATTCAGAAACTTAAATTATTTTGAGCAACAATTATTAAAGAACATTTTAAATAAGCCCCATGTGGCACACGTTAGTGTGCTGTAAAATAATGCAAAAATAATTAGCAGAAAGCAACTAAATACTTAGGAGAATTGTAGGAAATAGATCAGAAAAAGTTATCAGGCTAAATTCATCCCCAGTGTAATTTCACTGACTTCATTCTGTACAAAGATTTGAAATAAGCACCTCAACATGCTGTGTACATGCTGGGAAGTATCACTTTTAAGATGACCTGTTATGCTGTGACCCAGTCCTGGGCTCTGTGCTGAGCTAGATCCTGCTGTCTTCTGTCAGGTTTATTCAGATTAGTGACATTGTGGGTGTGTGTGGCCTTACCCACGAACAAAAAGATGTCACTTTCTTATTATCAGATAATGGAGGAAGTTTTACCAGGGTGTTATGCAGCCTCTTTGTGTTTCTGGGAGCCTTTAGTAAGCAACAGCAGTGCGTGTGTGTATTTGTATATGCATGCCAAGGTATATTTAGACATTAACTCTGGGTGCATTTCCTCTCATTGATTAATTTATTGGCTCAAGTGGTCTGCCTACAGTATTTATCTGTTTTATCTAGTCAAATGCACCCAATGAAAACATTTTCTTGGCAGAAAAAAAAAAAAAAGGCATTTATTTAAAGCAAGTATCTAGTGTATCTAGTATTTAGTTTAATGTTAGTTAATAATTTGTTTAAGCTGCCTCAAAGAGTGACCAGCTTTTTTGTATCATTCTGTTAGAGCACATTAGGACTGGGTACTTCTCAGCATACCATAGAGTCTGTAATCAAATTCTGAAATACTCCTTTGCAAAACAGACACAGGATGTGTGTCTGTTGAAAGGCTGAGTGGTGCTGAGAAAAATGCTGGGCTTTGAGAAAAGCACAGATTGATAGAAAAGCAATAAATAATCTTTTTTTTATATACATTTCAGCCAAATTGGTTTTTCTCATTCAGTGAAATGAACTTTTCTCTTATTTTCCAATGCATGTCAGTGAGCAGCAGTGATCAGTAGACACAGAGGCTCATGCAGAAGAGGTCATCTGTAAGTCCCTCTACCCTCTTTTCTACTTGACCTTCTACCACTCAATCCAATCCAATTTTCCAGATTTCTAATGAGATTATTAATGTCAGATTCTAATTGCTGCTGATAATTGAATAAAGAAAAAAAACCCCATTGGTTATGTTGATGTTTTAACCTTCTACCTTGAGACTCCCTTCCCTGGTCTGTGCCCCCATTTCGCTCCTCCACATGCTGCTGAGCCCCTGCTCTTCCAGCCTCCTCTGCCACTGTCCACGCTGCTCTTGCATGAACCATGGCCCAGCCCCAGTCTGGGGCTGATCATAGTGAATCATAAAGATGCCTCACTTTAGTATGAACACACATATATAGTGAACCTG
Organism: Oxylabes madagascariensis; assembly: GCA_013400675.1. Taxonomy (NCBI): domain Eukaryota; kingdom Metazoa; phylum Chordata; class Aves; order Passeriformes; family Timaliidae; genus Oxylabes; species Oxylabes madagascariensis. The sequence goes on from VYZR01022563.1 coordinate 26,502, forward strand.
TGTATTATGTCCTAAAATGCATTCTAAGTGGTATATTCATTATGCATATCAACATCACCCCAAGTATTTCCATGTTAGTTTAGGGATTTACTTGCAAACCACTAAGGTAATACTTTACTGGGCTTTTCCCCCACATATTTGAACATGGTACATACTGTGGATGAGATTACATTCCTGCAGCTGGGTAGCTGTGCTCCAAGATTACAAGCACCTTCATACGACACACAGACCCTTGTTTTACTTTGTCCTATATGACTTCTTTCTTCTCTCCCCCACAGAAAATAAACCCAAAAATTTCCATCCTGATGCTTACAAATAAAACCAATTTATATAGCTCCTAAAGACTTGAAAATAAAAGGGAATGTGTCCCATCTGAAGATCTCTGTATTATGTGTGAACAGGAAAAAAGATATCTTTCAAAAGCAGCCAGAACTGTGTCTTTGACATTTGATAAGGGAGAGAGAGATCTGTTTGTGTGCAGAATTCTAAAGCCATTTAATGATCAAAGAGCAATCCTGATTTTATCTTCTAGTACTTCCTCAGTGGTGATAAGATTAATTCTTTGAATGTTGCATTAGACTGCTCTACCCATAAATACATGTGTAAAATTACAAAAATGCAAGACTTGAAAAGGAACGAGAAGAATTACTTTGGTGGGCAAAAGCAGAACACATTTAAAATATGTATATATTTTTTTCCTCTAATTTTGAATCTTCACTACATTTCAAAAATAAAAACTTATAAAATGACAAAATTATTGTTTACGTATAAGCCAAGAACTGTTTGATTTTTTTCTTTCCGTATCTTCCTTCTCTTTCATCAATGGAATGCCATGCTGATTTCAAGGGTTTCTGACATCTATTCTCTATCCCACTGGTAATTCTGTCTGCATTCTGCTTGATAGATGGGATGTTGGATGTCAGCCCTCCCCTGCGGGAGCTCAGTTGGCACTTACAAAGATGGCTGTCCCCAGCAAATCAATTCTGGAATGTTGCAGGGGATCCCCTTCCAGAAGTCAAGTGTGATGCTGGAAATGCTAGTAGCTATTAATACTGTCTGTATTTTTATGATGAAGAATTGAGAGGTGCAAAACTTTAGGACCCATTATGACCCAAAGTGTGATTGTGGATGTTGGCATGAGACCAAGTTGGTAACTTGAATCTAGCAAAAGTAACTGTGTTAGTTTTAGTAGACATAATGAGACATGAAACTGATGTTTTCCTTAGACTTAGTCAGACATGAAATTCAAGTCTGATATAATTTTCCTTGTGGAAAATTAACTTTGTTCACAGTGCATGGTGTAAAACATAAAATGTTTATTCTGTCTCATACAGGCAAAAGTTAAAATCAGTAACCTTTGTGATCTCAGTAACCTTCCTGTAGGGTTACATGACTGGAGTATTTACAAGGTCGTTTTGGGTGTCTTTTCTTGAAATAAATTCAGATTTTGCATGTATAATAATACAGTTGTAGAAGTGAAAAATTATGTACAAATGCATTGGTATGCACAGTGTAGGATCTGAAAATCTGAAAATTGGTATGCCGGTCTGCTTTTCAGCAGAGTTATTTTGGCAGCTGCATGAAGTGTCTGTTCTAGAAAGCACAACATTCAACTTACACTCTAATGATTCTTACATTCCTGCCATTTTTGTCCCCACAGTATCACATCAAAGATGCTGGTGGCATTTTGGGTGTCAGGGTGAACACAGTATTTACTAACTAGAGCTATTCCTAGAGACGTGTAGCCAGAGGGTAGGGAATTATGGGTCTGTTCTATACTTGGATGGGAGATCATGAGGAAAACTGGATATTGGATGAATATTTATCCACAGGAATTAGGCAGAAATATTGCACCTATTGATATTCCATTGTCACTGCTGAGCTGAGAGAATAGGAAAGAGATGAGAGTAATGCCTAGAGATTACAAGTGGTTTCAGAGTTCTTTATTAGAAGATATAACATTAAGTCCTGGTTTTACAGAAGTAGATAAATGTGGGAGGGAAAAATATTGAGGAAACTGAAACGCATTATGATTAAGTAACTTTTGGAAGCAGAACAGTCAGAGTTGGGATTATAGTCAAAATCTTCACATGTCTGAGTGAACAACAATTTCATTAGCCTGTGCTGCCACCTCATCAATTACATCCAATGCACTTCATCAGCTAACTCCCTGTTAGCAGCCGTAGCATGGGCGTTGATCATGGCAATTCCACTCTGTAATACTACTTATTCTTTAGCTTAAAACCAGAGGAATAAGGAGGCAGATCTGTATCAGAAATCATTCAGTTCTACCAGCTTTTAATATTATAATCAGCTCTGAAGCAAAGCTATATTTTTGTTTTGTTGCAAGTTCTTCTGGACTCCAACCTCTCAGTGTCCATCACTACCAGCCCTTGTTTCTCCCTTCCTTAAGAGTCATGTGGATCACCCTCCTATTCTAGAGGGCTTCTCTTCCTTTTTTTCTCCTCTCTTCTGTCTTAGGTACAGGCTCAGAAGTCTGCACTCCTGGGAAAGGACAAAGGTGTCAGAGAGGCAAAAGAAAGCAACAAGTTGTTCCAGATGAGTAACCTGTGCAACCCTTTGGCCAATGTCTGATGCATCAAAGACCTGTCATGGTTTAACCATTTCATACACCCTAGGTCAGAACAGAAGCAAGTCAGTTGATGGCAGTTTAAAAATGAGCCAGCCATATTGGAAAGGGTGCAGGAACCATTCAGAGCTAGAAAGGTTGAGTTGTAGTGAGGATGAGGAAGGACAAATCAAAGTTTACTAAAAACGAGATTAAGAGATGTCTCAGTTACTGACTACTAGAACCAGCAGGGAAAAATTGTTTGGAATAATATTGTTGAACTTACTAGATAAAAACATAACATGAATGGATGTTCAGCTTGAGCTGAACAAATTCAACCTAAAAAGAGAGCACATTTTTTAAACCATGAGTATGAAGTTAACCTTCAAACGAGGTTTCCAGGAGAAGCTATAAGTTATGTACTCTGGATGTCTTTCTGGAAGATCAAGTTTTAATCAAGCCCAAATTATTAACCTAGGTACAGGAAAAATATAATGGCCTATGATATGTGACCCTGAAGTTCTGCTAAACACCAGACCCGTGATTAAAAACATTGTATGAGTCTGTGATTATGTGGTGGATTCCTGGGCTCAACAAGTTAATCAGTGAGGCAGGATCTTGGCTGTACAAACTGCTAGATGGTTTTGGGAGATGGATCTGGCCTTGTTCCTCTCTGTGTCTTTTACATTAGCAGGTCCTGGGAACAGAGAAGTCCAGAACACAGATCCTACCTAGATGTAAACTGTGGCTGCTAGGTCTCACAGACAAGTTCTTCTTTATACACTTTTCTGCTATTTCCCCACATTGCACAGGGTTCTTCATCCTGAAGGAAGGAACATGTCATCCTTGTCCTCTGGGTAGTACATAGCATAGTAATCTAGATACACTCTTAAGATACAGAGGCAAGTACAGATGTCTGAGTCCTGAGTTTAGACAAAGCTTCACATCAAGTCCCTGGTTCCCTGAATGACTGTACTGACCCATAAATAATTATGTACAAATGGATATTGCTATCAGCATTTTTTTTTTTGTTGTTAATGAAGTGATGAGTTCCAGATTGAGATTAAAGTAACTGCCTCTATAGTCCCTTTACAGTTAGGGTACATCTAATCAGCACAGTCTCACTGGAGCTGAGAGTGATATTCAGCTTACCAGTCATTAGGGATGCAATTCAATTGCCCACACAAAGCCATTTAGGGTCCTCAGAGCATCTGAATATCTGCTGAAGGCTGGTAGAAATGACCTATGATTTATAGGACATCCTCAACTCCTGGTGTGGCAGCTAGAGGCCAGGGAGGATATCCCACAACAACCAAAATAGCACTAGACTTCTATATCAGAGCAGCTCAATCCATCCCAGGGTGTCACTCTCCTGCCTGTCTAGATGTCTGATGAGTGTGATGGGAATTTTGAGACGTAAGTAGGCACCCACATTTTGAGGTCTTAATCTGAAGCTGAATGTTACTCCGGCTAACTATAGTCCTGGTGTTCCATGTTGTGATCACTAGTTTAAGTCCCTGCAGCATGTACACCCTCAGGGGTCACAGGTTTTGTCTAGGTGCTAGACTGAATGCCAGGCTCATCATATGTGTGTTACTGCACCCAAGGACCTTATGAGAGCCCCAGAGATCAGACTGGAGTTCCCCTATGGGTTGTAAACAAGACTGATGTAAACCAGTGCCATCAGGAAGACTTTCTAGAACTGTTGCTCAGGGTTAATATGCCTAATATACTCTGCCATCCGAGTGTGGATCATTTGAATCTTGTTCTTAAAGTCTTATTTATCACTTTGATATTATATAAAAATATATGTATGATGTGTCTTAACTAAGAATATACATATTATAGGAAACAAACCAATGTTAAGACCATCATCTATGATGGGGCAAAACCCATTTATACCACTAATGAAGAGGAGATATTTTTTTTAAAGCCTGTAAGGCAAAGGAAAGTTTTTTTAATCACTGTCCTACTCTTGAGAATGCCTTAAAGTATCTTTAATGAGAAGTACTTTTAAATGCCTGTAACGACTATGGAGTCCTTTTCATCACTATACTAAGGTGAGAGAATAGAATTGAAAGTTCGTAACAAAAGTTTTCACTTCAGTCAAGGAGTGATCACTGTGGCAGGTAAACTGGCTAAGGAAAGATTATTGACACTAACTTTCTCACAACAATAAAAACCGAAGAGTGTGTGCCTCCCACTGCAGACAGTTTTATTTGATATAATATCTACTACACACTGACTGATGAAGTGAGCAGAGAAAGCAATTGTCACAAAGCCAACTGGGAAGAGAGGTAGCAGAAGACAAGAAGGAAAAATGGCAATAATATTCAGCCAGAAAATTAACATTTCTTATATCCTATCTGCTAATTCCTTTCTTTCTTTTCTGCCTTCACTGGCACAGCTGGTCCTGCTCTGCTAAAATTTTTTGTGAAATACATATCCCAGCTCTATTTGTTCTACCCAGATTGAAAGCCCCAGTAAAGAAAAATATTGTTGAAAAAAATGTAACAAAAGTAGACTTATTTGGCCCATGCTACAATGAGGAAGATGAATCCTTGGTTTGCTGCCCTAACCCTCTTGCCATTATTGCTGCAGTGCATGTTGTCCCTTTGTAGGCATGCGCCAGTGGAGCACAGGCAGAGCCCTGTGCACCACCCACACCACTGCAACCTTGTCCTTCAGCAGCAGAGCTGCAGTGCCTGCATCAGATGCAGTGGCACCACATGGCTTCATCCACGTTATGCTCCTTCAGGGCAGTTTTGTTGAGATTTTGTCCTGTATGTAGGGGAAGAACACCGTAGGAACTGACTAAGCCGTGTGATGTGGCTAGTGGATCCAAACCCATTTCCTATTTTACTTACCTGCAGTGATTTCTTGCCTCTTGCCAGCAAAAACACCTTGCTAGGGAAGCAAGGTCTCAGCCCCTGGAATAAACACATCTTGTGTCTCAAGGAGATTCTCCTCTTTTTTTCTGGGCTGTTTAGAGGACAAATACCTCCCAGAAAGGATCCATTTTTACTTCCATGGTGTGACTGTGAGAAAGGTGTAGCAGAGCACTGCAGTTGGAGAGCTGGACAACATGCTCTTTGTTTCTAGAACAATGCAGCCTTTTTCTGACTTGAGCAAACACTTTACCCAGCAATACTATCCTTGGCAGTACTACAGACTTCCCAGCTTCCATAGTCTAGGAAGGTAGATTAAATTTCTCACCTGATTAATCACTCCAGTGGCCCAGGTGTCTCTGCAGAATAAAATATCATCATTTGCTGCAGTCACTGATATTCTTTCCTGCTGCAAACTTTTTGAGAGTTTTGATAAAACTTTTTTGTTGTTGGATGCTCATTTCCCATTACTGCTAAACCGTTTAGTTAAATCTGTTCTCCAGATCAGTCTCACTGCTGCAGATCTCAATTGTTCCCATCAATCAATCCAATTTTGCCATGCTGAAGAATGGGATGCTGTATTTCCTTTCATTTCTTGTCCTCCTCCCACTGGCCTACCAACAAGTCTAGAATCACCTTGCCCATTCCCATCTTGATTTTGGACTGACAATTGTTGTCTCAAACGGTATTTAAGTTACTATAAACAAATTGGTTTTGTCTATCAGCATTTCATGCTTTCCATTGTCCCTGAGTGGAGATGGTCTGTTGGATATTTTCTTCAGATTTCACTCAGCTTGGTGGGAACTCTTCCTGTTCCCAGCCAGCAGCATGGACTTTTGCTGAGCTGCATAAAAAGGATCTAACTCTGTTTTGAAGGCACAATTGGAGGAGAAAATAATGATTAAGATTCACAAAGCACTGTGGGAAGGTATAAACCTTAGGACTTGAGGCAGTACGTAAACAACCTATTGAAAAATAAGACTCACAAAAAGTGAAAGAGGAACAAACACGTTTAGTAATCTGCAGGGGGAGGCCATGCAAAGTTTTCCATAAATTTCTATTCTTGTATGTTTCAGCGAATTATTCCTGGAGGACAGCATGTATTGGGTAACTAATGGGTAACTTTAAATCCTGTATTCAAACTGGAAGTCATTTGCACTTAAAAATCTTAGCCCCAGCTCTGCACACCATGCATCAGAGCAGTGAAGTATGAGGGACACCAGATTCAAACTACCCTCTAAGCATTTCTTCTTCCTATCATGTCAGAGGAAAGCTTTATGGACTTCTGCCCCTGGCTGAATCTTTTTGATGTGTGTGGCCCATCTGTTCTCATCCTCCCTATGATGGAGGCCACATCAGATGTCATTCCCCACAGATATCAGGTTAGTTCTAGGGAAGGTGCATCCAAGGAGGGCTACAGAGAGAAGCTGCTTTTCTATTTCCTGGTTGGAGCTAACTGGAAAAGGTCAAAGCAGTACCATTAATCACCCTGTCCTGTGATGGATAGTGATATCCATTCCTTTCAGTGATTTCTGTTGCAACTCCCTCCTTATATCAAATCAAAAGCAGCCAAAACATAATGTCAGCCAGTAATTTATTGAGAGCTGCAAGATAATCCACTCTGTTAATAAAGCACAGTGGTTGACATGATGAGGATGAGGCCATAATAAACAAAGTCTCCTGACAGTAGAATGGATGAGGTTGGTTTCACTGGACATGTATCAGCAGCTCTCTTCCTGAACCTCACTTCCCCTCATCACAGAGTTCCTTCCTCCTTCCCGGGAGTTTCCTTTCAGCTTCTGCCTGTTTGCTGCTGGAGCAAATCCTCCATTTGCATCCTGCTGTTCTGGTGTACCTCACTGCCTTTAGCAGAGTGGGTGGTAGTATTTCTGTCAGTATGGAAAGGCTGTCAGGAGCCTTTCCGAGCTCTTAGGAAACACAAAAATTGCAGGCACCTGTGAGCTGCCTCAGTGTCTTCTTTTTCTCCTGCGGTATGGGGAAAAAGGGCTGGCTGTGATGTAGAGCTGCAGAGTGAAAGGAACAAGTGTGGGATCCCGCATTTGTTTCACAGCATATGACATTTAGCCAAAGAGGGGAGCATTACTCCCCTCTTCCGCTAAAGAAGTCTATTGTAGGAGCAAACATTAAGGCTTTGAGAACGCCTACCCCCAGCTGCGCTGGGGGTCTTGGTGACACCCTCTTAAAGCACTGCACTGGATTTAGGAAGAAATGTCTGCTGTGGGAAGGTTTATCTGAGGCGTAGCATTTCTTAGCGTGACTATAAAGAGGAACTTGTGTGGACCGGACGTCTCGGTCTCTCTCCCCCTCATCCTGCAACTTGCTGAAGAGGCTCTGTGAAAGTGATTCTTATCTGCAGCATGGCAACTCTGTGTAGGTCTTTGTACAGCTTCATAACCCGCTGGCTTGTAGATATTGTAGAAGTCCTTTGCTCTGGGTAATGTATCAGCCAGTGCTGAAAGAATGTCTTCCTTACTGCTACTTTCAATCAATTTCATTGCATAACAACCTAATAATACATTTGTTTAAAACTGTAGATTTTTAAGATTGGGACAATACTTCTGNTACCAACTGTCAGATTCTTAAGGGATTGCTGTGTAAGTTCAACGTGGGCTCACTATCAGCTCAGAAACAGGCAGAATGTATGATGAGGTGAAGAGATGCTCCTCTTTCACTCCTCCTCAAAGGTAATTTGAGGGAATGGGAGTTTCTGTGTGGGAAAATATGTGATGCAAGAACAATCTAAAAATATTTTTTTTTGCTTCCATAGCAACTTCCATGCTGGCATGTCTTTGAATTCGTTAATTAATTCTTTCAGCTCTCTTTGTGGGCTTTGTCAGGTTTGCAGAGTTGCAAAATTATCTTTCTGCCTCTGTTTACAGATGTGTGCATACAGTCTGTTCTGGCAGCAGGG
>VYZR01022567.1:9429-21199 GCA_013400675.1 Oxylabes madagascariensis
AGTAATGGCAAGGACCTGAAAGACTAGGAGAAGGTGCAATTATATCCTGGAGGTTCTTTCTTGGTTTACCACAGACATACAGGACATTTAATAATTCAATTGTTTAATGAAGTTTTACACGATGTCTTGCCCTGTCACTTCTCTTTTGTTGAATGAGCCCCACCCTTGATCTTTATTCATTGTTATATTTTCTAGCACTCCAGTTATGCCTGCTGTCCACTAGAATAGTTACAATTAATGGGTGTCTGTCTTAAGACAGGATGTCACCAAACTAGGCGTGGTGCCTCAAATAACAAATTGAGAGCACTGAATATGGTGGAAAAATTAGTATAAACTCTCTAATGAGGAGCCAAATCATTAGAGAAAACAAAAACTAGTGAGATGACATTTAATGAGTAAATACGAGTCATTGTAATTGATTAAGGCGGAATACAGAAACAGGTCTGCAAAAAGGTCTGTGTTTTTCCCTTTAAAATTAAAAAAAAAAAATGGTCTTTTGAGTGAAATGGGCAAAAATTTCAGTGGTTTTAGGGGGGGATCACATTCTTTGGTTCTTTGTGAAATTATTTGTTTTGCATTTAAAACTACGAGAAAATTTGTTAGAATTCCAAGTAACAGGTTGTTTCAAAGTATGTTATTCTACTTTTAATACATCAAAGTGACAAGTGGTGAAATTTGGAAGTGCTTTTTGACTAGTACACTTGGGTGAGCTGGACATAAGTTCAGGAAATGTCCTGCTCCAAGTGACTGGCTTTCAAAAATAGAAGGCATATATGTATGTACACATGCATAGGTGTATGGAACATGTTTATATGTATAAAGTTTACCTATCCCATCCAAAACTAGCATTTATTTTGGCCAAGGAAAGGAAAAGAAGCAGCTGGTGATACTGTAAGCATCTATGGCAGCTGCTAAACAAAGGATAAATCCAAGATTTATCCCTCCTGTTAGGAACTTCAAGTGTGAAAGTATCATGGGAGGTGGGAGGAACAGCCTCTTCACATAGCTCCAGTGCAACCACGTTTAAAATACAACATTGCAGTTTGGACACCTGACTTCCAAAATAATTGGCAGGTTGCATGGAATGCAGAGCAAGAATGTAATCAAAGGTTGGAGTGACTTTACTTACAAGGACACATCTAAATATGTATAGCTTGGTTAAGTTATGAAGAAAAGATATATGCACTAATAGTCTAGATATCTGGGGAGCTGGAGAGCACAGGCCTGGCTAAGTCATCTTACCACCTAAGCTAAAATTTCACAATGGATGGCAGAAAACTGCACGATGGTATGTCTTCATTTGCCTGTTTCCTTGATTAGGCAGAGGGCATCCTGTGATGNAAATACAACATTGCAGTTTGGACACCTGACTTCCAAAATAATTGGCAGGTTGCATGGAATGCAGAGCAAGAATGTAATCAAAGGTTGGAGTGACTTTACTTACAAGGACACATCTAAATATGTATAGCTTGGTTAAGTTATGAAGAAAAGATATATGCACTAATAGTCTAGATATCTGGGGAGCTGGAGAGCACAGGCCTGGCTAAGTCATCTTACCACCTAAGCTAAAATTTCACAATGGATGGCAGAAAACTGCATGATGATATGTCTTCATTTGCCAGCTGGTTTCCTTGATTAGGCAGAGGGCATCCTGTGATGTGGGGTTTTTGCAATGTACCTGAAAAAGAGAAGCAGCAAATGTAGACATCCCTCCCTGTGGAAACTCTCCTGCGCTGGCCAAGGGTTCCACGCAAGCCAACATTTCTTCTTCCAGATAGAGATGCTGCATAATGGCAGAACATAAGCAGAGCAAGCTGAGTCATTTATCTGCTACAAAATGTTCAAAGGCAAACGGTGGTTAAAGGTATGAGTTTTGATGATTTATTCTACTTGGAATCATCCTGAATTTGTTGAGACACCCCATTTTTAGGTTAAATGAACATCTCTGGATTCCTGGTTCCTGTCAGACTGTTCTGAAAGCCATCTAAAGTGTGCTCAGTGACCAGAGAATCTGCAGTCACAGGACTGTTAAGGCTGGAAGGAGCTAGTTGAACTCCTCTACTGAATGTAAGGTCAAATAGAGCACATTGCTTATGACTGTATCCAGATGGGATCGGAATAGCTCCCAGGCTAGGGACCCCACAGCCTCTCTGGGCAACTTGTTGTAGTGTTTGACCACCTTCACTGTAGAAGAAAAAAAAAAAAAAAAAGCTTTGTTTTCCTTCTATTTGAAGGGAATCTCCTGTTTCATCTTTCACCCTGTGCCTCTTGCTTTTTCACTGACACCACTAACTAGAGTCTGACTGTGTCTTTGTTGCCTGCCATTAGGTTTTTATATTGGTGACACCCTAAGCCATTCTTAATTGAGGCTAGACAATCCCAACTGTGTCAGCCTCTCGTGTGCTCCAAGTCCTTGATAATCTTTGTTACTCACTACTGGACTCCTTCCAGCATGTTCATGTCACTATTGCACTGGGGAGCCCAGATCAGGACACAGCACCCCAAACTCTGTACTTTCAGTGCTGAGGAGAGAGGAAGGGTCACCTCCCTTGACCTGCTGTCAGTGTTTTCCTTCACAAGAAGCTGCTGACTGCCACACACACTGATGGCTCCTTGTCAATTATTTATGCAATAGAACTCCAAAAGCCTCTTTTGTGGAGTGGCTTTTCAACCAGTTGAACCCCAGCACACAATGGTTCATGAGGTTTCCTTTCCTGGGTGAGGGACTTTGTGCTTCCCTTCGAACTTCTTGAGGTTCCTGTCATCTCAAGTCTTTAGCCTGGCACAGTCCCTCTGAGTAGCAGCACAGCCTTCTGGTGCACCAGCCATTCCTCCAGTACTGTACCTTCTGCAAATTTGCTGAGTGCTCTCTTCACTACTGTCCAGGTCATTCCTGAATCACAGAATCATCAAATCCCTTCCCTCCTTTTCTAAACCGGTCATTTCATTGTGAAGGGTGCCAGGTTGGCCAGGCATGCTGTCTATTTCATAAATCCATGCTGAGTGCTTCCAATTACTCTCTTTTTTATCCTTAATATATTTGGAAATGGTTTTGAGGAGGATTTGTTCCATCACTTTCCCAGAAATCAAGATAAAGCTGATGGGCCTGTAATTGCTCAAATCTCTTTTTTTAAGATGGGAATGAATGGTGTTTGCTGATTTCAAAATTATCAGTGGAAACCAAGTGCATTAATCCACTTCCTTTTTTTAACTTGGTTTGGGAAAATTTGTGTTTCACCTGGAAAAAAAAATTAGCAAGTTTAAATCTGTTTTTTTTTTTGGCTGGAAGAAACACTTAAATAGTGAAGCTTGGGCAAGTGTAAGGAAGTCAGGGAGTGGAGTCAGATCCTGCAAGTTGGAGCTGGGAGTGGATGAAACTTGCACTCGAGTTCAATGTCACTGAACTAAGTGTGGCACTACCTCTTCCCTATGAAGAGTACTTCACTTCTCTTCTCATCCCAAAGGCAATTCTCATTGAGTAGCTGGACACCACATCTGTCCCGAGCAGCTGTCTCGGAGTGACACCGAAGGGGTCCCTCTCCCAAACTGCCGGGCGGGAGGGGACCGCAGAGCTGGCCTCTCCCCTCCTTGCTCTCCCTGCTGCTTTTGTTCCCTCCCTTAATTCCCTTTTGAAGGGCTGATATTTTATTCAGCAGCCCCTGCTGCGCTGGCGCCCGTGACAGAAGTTTCTCAAAAGCACTCCGTTGGCAAAATGCTAACAGCTGGTCTTTGAAACTCTGGGAGTGCTAGTCGGAGAGGTGAGGGTGGCAGGGAGCAAGGCAGAGCAGGGAAGAGAAAGAGGGGGGTGGGCGGCAGAAAATGCACGATTTGTTAGGAATAATGAGGTAAAAAATATGACAGAGGTTTTTATAGCAAATAATAGACAGTGAACTTCAAACAACAAGCAGAGAATCATTAAAAAAACCACAGCAACAGAGTTAAATAAATGCATAATTAGCCAGCGCCATGAAGGTGGAATTTACTGCACCGAGATTCTTAAGGGAGAGTCAATAAATTCACAGCTGGTTTGGGTTTTTTTATTATTATTATTCTTTTCCCTCAGGAACAGATGAAAATGTGAATGAGCCCAGGGCTGTTCTCAAGGTTTTGGCGGGATTCCTCTTCTTGTTGGCACAAACTGCAGCCTCTGTCTCAGCGGAGACAGGGCTGCCAGATCCACTCTCCCAAGGGAGACGGGATGATTTGTGAGTGGCAGGACTGAATGCTGTGTGTGTTTGGGATCACATCTATGAGTAAGCATGTCTGGTCCTAGGGAAATTTGAGAAAACATAGGGAAAGGCATGGCAAGCCCTGCATGCACCTTAGCATGGATGTGTGTGAGACTATGTGTAGGAATATTAGGCTAAGAGGGTGTGTTACTCCTGCTCTTGACTTCTACATCAGAATCCTTGAGGCTCCAGTGTGTGGGTTTGTGCTGTCGCAGTGTGAGCTCTGACTGATGTGTGCATGGAGAAGCAGGGGGAGCCCTGCACGGGAGGTGTCCTGTGGGTCTGCTCTGNATTCTTTTCCCTCAGGAACAGATGAAAATGTGAATGAGCCCAGGGCTGTTCTCAAGGTTTTGGCGGGATTCCTCTTCTTGTTGGCACAAACTGCAGCCTCTGTCTCAGCGGAGACAGGGCTGCCAGATCCACTCTCCCAAGGGAGACGGGATGATTTGTGAGTGGCAGGACTGAATGCTGTGTGTGTTTGGGATCACATCTATGAGTAAGCATGTCTGGTCCTAGGGAAATTTGAGAAAACATAGGGAAAGGCATGGCAAGCCCTGCATGCACCTTAGCATGGATGTGTGTGAGACTATGTGTAGGAATATTAGGCTAAGAGGGTGTGTTACTCCTGCTCTTGACTTCTACATCAGAATCCTTGAGGCTCCAGTGTGTGGGTTTGTGCTGTCGCAGTGTGAGCTCTGACTGACGTGTGCATGGAGAAGCAGGGGGAGCCCTGCACGGGAGGTGTCCTGTGGGTCTGCTCTGCCATGCCTGGGCACAGAGTGGGGCTGCTTTTGGAAGGTAACAAAGCACGTGTGTCATTGCGGCAACAGCAAGATGGTATAATGGTGTATCTGCACGGGATACCCCTCCTGTTCCTCTTCTCTCTCAGTGCCATGCATACTAGATCTGTTCCTCACAAATGCCTTTTTTCCCCCCGGATAAAATGCAGATTTGTTCTGAACAGATTTCCGCCCGTGTTTTCACAGGCTGTGTCACTTTCTCAGACTGCCTTTCCAACACGCCCATTTCTGCTCTGCACTCGGTGCAAATGAAGTAAACCAAAAGCTGTACACCCAAAAGGCAATGGTGAGGCAATGAGCTCTGCCTGGTCAGCTCGAAGCAGGCCCTATGAGTCCTGTGTCTCACTGTGTTCCTGGAGCCATCATCAGGCCGGGAAGCAATTCCTGTAAGTAGCTGTGTTAGGGGGACTTCTGGTTTGTTGTAACAATTTCAAATGCAGTATTTCATGCTACTTCTGTAAAATTAAACACTTTGATTTTGAGATTGTCAAAAATCTTTGTTTTGATCAAAAATATCAATATTCTGAATTGGAATTTCCATTCCATGGGGAAGAAAAAAGTTTCAATTTTTCATTACCAGCTTACAATGAAAAAAATCTTTATCTCACTGTTTTTCTCTGCATGACAAGGTGACATCTGTAAAATTACCTATAGAACAGAGTTGTTTTCCCTTCCCACTTCTCACCAACACACAGAAAAAGCTGCAGTACTTCGGGACACTTGATTTGAGCCAGTCAGCTTCGTGCTCTTAAAGCCCTGGAGGCTCAAAACCGAAATCTGAGTGAAAGCAGTGTTATCTTCTGTAAAGCTCTGCCTGCTCCCTTAACCACGCTGCTGATGGAGCAGACACCCACTGTTGGGACTGAGGGCACCTGCAGCTGCCAACATCAAACCTTCCACATGAAGGCAGATTTAGTACAACAGGCAGTTAGAGAGCCTGAACTAAGGAATTTGACTCCCTCTATTGATTCCCTTACACCCCAAATTCTTATGCCAAGTGTGATGGGGGTTTTCTTTTTGGCTACACATGGAAAGATACAGACCACAAGTTAGAGCTGGGCAGCCAGTACAGTAGTATAAGAAAGGAGAATGACTGTCTTAAATGACAGGGGAGACTGAAACTGTGAGACACTTCCTACTCCTATGGCTAAAAGACAAATGATTTCAAGAAGAAGCTTTCTCTCAGATTATCTGCCACGATAAACACTTTTCAGCAAAAAGGTAATGAGAAAAAGCTATGCCTAACCCAGAGGAGAGGAGAGAGACAACAGAGATCACATCATGCTATCTGTATGCCACCAAACCGGCAATTGATGCTAACGACAGACGGACACGGGAGATAAAATCGGAGTCACGCATTGAAGCCTTCCTCTGAAAAGCCTGTGCCTGCCTCTGATGGAGACCCGGAGCTCTGCTTTCTCTTTGCACCACAACAACGAACGTGCAGCTTATCTCTCCCAGCAAAACATGAGCAGAACTGCGGATGAGTGCTGCGTGGGGTGAGTGTGTGCACAGGTCTGCGTGCTGGACAACATTTGTGTGCTTGCCTGTGTGGGCATGAGCACCTCAGGAGCATCTCCCTACCTGTGGGAGGCACAGGACTGGAGGTATCAACCCCTTTGCACCTGCAGCTAGGAGTTAATAGGATTAGCCTGAGGTTTTAAAAGAGCTGCTGTTAAAGGCTTTTGTGTTAGCTGAACATGCAGGTTGCTCATGGCACCTTGCTCTGCATTCTGGGGGGTTTTTGGTGGAAGGAATCAGAGTGACCACATGTACTGAGGAGCTGCTTGAGGGTATTATCTTGCCACAGATGGTATCATTCCTGCAAGTAAATCAGCCAAGGGGAACAGGAATTGGATGTTGAGGTCACAGAAGGAAACAACATGAGGCACCACTTACATGCTGGGAGCAAATATTAAGGGATATTAAGGTTTGACTATAAAGTAGTCATCTGACACCACCACACATCACCTATGCCTGGCAGGGACAGAGAGAGGGAGGGTTGTGGGAATGAGGGGGGACAATAACAGGCACATTCTGCCTGTTGTCCCATTAGTCAAAGTTTCTGGAAAAATGATGGGAATGGCTGGACCACCTGTGTGGTGGCACAGGGGATGGGCTGGGCAGTGTGAGTGTAAGGACAGCATGCTCACAAGGACAGCCATTGCTGCCTCAGTATGTACTCTGAGCAGGGTACCTCCTACCACAATGCCTGGATATCCTGAGGAGAGCTTCTTGTGCAGGAGGGCTCCTCGTGGTTAGCAGCGTATGAGGGAGGGAGCTGTGCTGGAAGGGAAGGCAGCACAGCACAGCAGCCTTTCTCCTCTAAGTGCAGCATGAGGTCTTGGAGAAGTGGAACAAAGGAGGCAGATGTGACAGGCAGATGAGTAATAAGGAAAAACAAAACAGCTATGAAAACAACTCCCAGTGTCTAATGTGTGGGAGAAAGGATATGGATGTTTTTGGGTGCTCTGGAGGTCCGGCCTTTCATATAGCAGGAGAGTGCAGTGGTTGGCACAGGTGGGCAAACCAGCCTCCAAGAAGTGCTTATGCTCTGCCAGAGCTCTAGTCCTGCTTTACCTGCCTTGGAGTGTCCCTGTCTGGTCTGTACAGGCCAGGTCTAGGTCCAGCCGTGCAGTCAGCACAGCTCATCTCCCAGGGCACACTTAGGGGGGGACAGGTTACTGCAAAGGTGAGGCTGCTGCACCCTTAAGCCATTGCATGCTTGACAAATAGCTTTTGTTGTGACAGGACCACCAGCCTGCCTTGACCTAGCCCCCCAAGCATGTACATACTGCTGTTTGTATCCTGCACTGAGGCAGAGACACTGAATTTCTGCTTCTGCTGGCTAGCAAATGTCTCACTGGGGGATTGTCACAGAGTGCACCAAATAAAAGGGAGAGAAAAAAGAAAAAAATAAAATAAGCCTGATGTTCAGACCACCTTCTGGCTCAGAAAAGTTCAGGAGGTTTCAAAACAACCTTCTCCTTGCAGAAATTCTGAATCTCCCAACTGAGCTAGCACTGGTGAGATACAAAGCCATAAATCAAGCTCTGGCTCCTTTTGAAAGAATTGGAGGGGTTTTTTTTCATCCCTGAATTTCTATTTTATGATGGAATCCAGGAGGGTTTTGCACAGCAAGCCTGCATAATGCTGTAGAAAGTCAGTATACACAAAAGAGCAAGCTCCAGAAGAATGCCCCTGAGATGTTCCAGGCCAGCAGACCAGAACCGGCTCAAGGTTTGTTCACTGCTTAGGTGATGTGGAATGGTTTGGGGAATAGGCTGACCCTGGAGTAGCCATAGTCTGTTTCCCCCACTCTTTGCTTCGGCCTCACTGGCTCCGTTTGGCCTCTGTTCAGGTTGTGAACTGTCCCTGTAGCATTTCCTTTTGCACCCCTGTTGTCCTCATAGTGAGGCACCTGGAGGGATAGGCAAAAGAGAAAACAGAGTTATGTCTTCCCAGGGCTCTTTAGCTGTCCTTGTGTATGGAGAAGGCATGAGGGTTTTAAGCATTTCTCACCCTTTGAGCTGCCCTTTCTGCCACCCTTAGTGGAGCAGCAGTTAGTGGGATCGTGTGGAGACCGACAGGGTGGTAGATTGAAAGTTAAACTATACAGTTCATCCTGTTAGACAGTGGAGGCAAAAACAGACAGTTCGGGAATAGTTTATTTTTTGAGCTGGGTCTCCTACAAAGGAACAACTGAAACCCTGAGTTTAAGTGGCTGCTTACAGCCATCCCTGTGATGATGCTCTGTCAAAGCTCAGCTCTTCCTAGGGCTCTCCAGGATCCCCTTTACCTTATCCTCCACATTTATATGTGTTACCCATCCGTGCAATTTCACAGGCTTAGTGAGGATGCTTTGTATGATCTCACTGCTCCAAAATGCACTCATGCCACGAAGTGGCATTTACACAGCAAGCTTGTTTTCAGTCTGCTGCAAACATCATATTTCTGCAAAGATCTAGAGTTTGGTGGCACAAACTGTTGTAAATTTGCAGAGCATGGTGGCTTTTGCTTGATGAAGAGAAGTAAAAAAACAGACACGTGTGAAAATAGAGATATATGTATATGAACACGTGGTCCTAGCTACAAAAAAAGTTTTTGAAGTGGCTGCACTGACCCAGCTGGTGTAGGTTTGGATCTATAATTGCAGTGGTTCTCATGACACTTCCTCTTTCCAAAAGCTTTTTGGCAGAGACAATGTAGCTGGCAGGAACGACAGTGTGAAATGAAGATAAATGAAGAATATGGGCACATGGATCCCTAGAAGGAGGATGGGTTGATGTTGATGCAGATGCAAATTTTCAGGTACTGTTTTTCCTTCTCTGTAACCAGAATAGCAACAACACAAGGAGAAACTGAAGTAAGCAGTAGAGGAAAAAAGCAGCCCTGCATTTAGTACGTCAGCTTAGGGTTTAAGAGAGCCTGTTTCATGCCCAACTTCTCCTGTAAACTGGTGTTTAGCTGCCTTGAAAAAGAAGAGGCACCCTGCCCTTCCTCTTCAGAGCCTCAATTGAAGCATATTTTGACATGTAGTTAAAAGCATGTGTGCCATTCTGGCCAGTACTAAAACAGAGGTTGTAGCCTGGTGTCTCCTGTCTAAGAGTACAAATGGCACTAGCACAGGGCATGGCTTTTTGTGGCCCTCCTGCTTCTGAAGGACAGGGATCAGTGCGTGTCCAGAGCTGCTATGAAGGGACTTTTGTCCAGGAGGACGGGTGGAATGAAGCTGTGGAGGCTCGCTCAATAACTGAGAAGTAGATAATTCTATAAACAGTAAATGGGTGTTTAGGAGACAAATCTCTGTTAGATGCCCATGGTCATTTGACAGTCATTTTGTGACATGGTAAGTGGGAGGGAGGCTCACCATGTGAAATCCCCCATTCAGTGGAATATGCAGACAGGTGAAGTCCCTACACAGCTGGATTCCCTTGTCAGATTTTATGCCATCCAGATGTACCTGTTTGAATCATTTCAGGAAAACATCTGCACAGTGGGGAGCTTCCCTCAAGTCTCCTTTGTCCTCGCCATGAATTGTATGCAGAAATGCAAAATTCCCTTTTGCAGGGACAATTTGTTTCTGCTGTATTTTAATATGATTATGGGTCACTCAGGTTTTAATTGACTTTAATTAGCAGCTTTCTTGAATTAGGACTTATATATATATGAGATGACAAATTCTTTCCTCTTTTCCAAAAGTATTAAAATAGTCACCTACAATCTGATCCAGCTGATGATTGTTTCATCAACAGGGCAAAGACATCTGTCCCCACACAGAGGCTGTTTTTTAGTGGGGAAGCAGGTTTGATCTTTTGAGTCAAACGATCCCTTCAAGGGAAGATCAGTAAAATAGAATTCCACAGTATTATCAAGCTGAAGTCACAGCAAAAGAAGAGACAAATATAGGTGAGTTGCAGATCACTGATTCCTTTTTATCTTGAATGAAGTTCTCCGAATGTATTAGAAATTGCTGAGATTCTCCAACTTTCCACAAGATCCATCTTGTTACTTAAATTTCCTTTAATTTTTCGTTGTGTGCTCTGTGGGAGGTGCTAGTATGAACAGTACTTTATGTGACATGATGGGTAAAGATGTGCAAAGTAATCCTTAAGAAGCCTACTAACTTCTCTCAGATTAGTGCAAAATAGGGATTTTTTTTTCTTTTTTTTTTTTTTTCTTTTTCTTTTTCTTTTTAGTCAGTGTCAGCAAGCACAGTTCAGTTTCCTGAGGAGGAAATAAAGCATTTAGTCTAATTCAAGATAGTTTGTTGCTACAGTGCTGCTGTAGGATCAAAAAAGTTGTAGTCTGGGTGTCAGTGAAGTTGGGTTCCTCAAATGAACTTTGTCCCTGAGGCCATGGGGTTGTTCTGGGTTTTTTTTGTTGTTGTGTTTTTGGAGGTGTTTTTTTGTTGTTGTTTTGGTGGTGGCGTTTTTGTTTTTGTTTTGCAAGCTGGCAACATTTCTTGTGGGAGACAGAGGCTGACCCTCATCTGCCATGACTTTAAACATCTGTCTAGGTCTGAACCCCTCACCCTAAACCACCCTGTGAAGTGTTGCTGTAGCTGTCCTTGTCAGAGGAGAGTTCTCTTCTGTCAGATGGCAGGATCTAGAGGGCCTTCCCTTCCTGAGTCCTTCTCTTTGAGAGAAGTGTAAACTCCATCAGCCATGGATAGGAAAAAGTCTTTCTGCAGAGGCCTGTGGAGCCAGCAGTAAGGTGAAGGGAACAAATGATTACCTTTCCTTCTCTCTGAAAAATGTGATCTACATTAGAATAGCTCTTAGATGTTTATGAGTGGGTGGGATTTTTCCATATCAGGCTATTTTTGTCACAATTGCTTAAGAGGAAAGACTTTAACATCTTAAGAAACTTCAAGAAGAAATGTACTCAGAAACTGGATTTGAAGAAAGAGAGTCAGTGGGCCCCAGGAGAGAATTTCTTCATTGTTAAAAGGAGTGTGAAGGTGGATGGACTGGTTATATGGCCCCCCTGGTTGTTGAAAACATGCTTTCTGATAAATTTTGGCACTGAAATAGAGGGCTCTGTCCATTTCTAGTCCTCCTGCTGGCAGGGGAAAGGAAATCTAAACCCATGTAAATCACATCTGAGTGGTTTCCACCTGCATTTGGAGGGAGCCCGAAACACCTCTGAAGGGTTCTATAGAGGCATTCTTCATTTTACTTGACTTTTTTTCATTTTGCTCTGAAACCTACCTTTGAATACTGTTGGGGGTTAGATTTG
>VYZR01022647.1:0-17105 GCA_013400675.1 Oxylabes madagascariensis
CCGGGGAACATCTCTCTCAGCCCTGCCAGCGGCGTGGGGCAGGCCCCAGAGTCAGCTGGATGCCCACAGCCGTGGTCTCCCCTTCCCCGCAGGCAGCTGCTGGACTCGGGGGATCCGGCTCAGCTCTGCCCGGGCTGCAGCAGCAGCAGAGCCTGACNGGTTAAACCACGTGCCAATAGCCATGAGCCCGTCTCTGATAGTCCCTGCCCCCCACCCCCCCCCAAACAATTCCACCATCCTGACAGGGCAATATTCCATATTCCTCTTTAACTAAAAACCAAACTGTGTTAACCCATAACACATGTTACAAGATGTAGGAGCCCAGATCTCACCTGGGGCCCTTAGGCCATTTGGATGCTGCAGGAAGTTAGTCATTATTTAGTTATGAAACCTTGAAGAGGTCCAGTTGTAAAGTGTCTGCTTCACCAAATCTGACTTTCTGCTTTTGTTGACCAATGGTTTTGACCAGCCATGATTTAAACAATTCTGCATCTCATACGATCAAGAGGCTTTCCTAAAAGAACTTAAAATCCAAGAAGTGTAGTGTAGAATAAAGAGTATGACAGGCTCTTGACAAAAGTTTGATTTTACAACCATGCATTTGTCTCTCTCCCGTTAACTAATGTCTTCGTGTGTTGTAGAAATCTCGTATGAATTAGTAAGACTTGCTGCATCTTACAGACAACTTGGCTAGGAGCTGTATTGATAAACTGGACATATTCATAGGCAACAGCAATTTTAGAGTGAAAATGTATTGGTTTTAGTTGTGGTAGCAATGTAGCATCAAAGAGCCGTGATCAAGTAATGTACCATTCCTGCCTCTCCAGACACAAACCAAAAAGATAGCCTGTGTCCCAGGACACTGCCACCCAGTTATAAAACAGGGAACAAGCTGGGAATGGGGACATGTGGGAGTAAAAGGAAATACTGCAGGAGGGGAGAATGCTCATCCTGCTCATCAGTGCACTCTTCAGTGTAATCATTGATAAGGCTTGCTGAAGAGAGCACTGAGGAAGTACCTGAGGGAAATCGTGGGAATTTGACAAGAGCAGTGGGCAGAATGGGCAAAGGCATGCAAGTTTGGTTGTCTCACCAGCATACATAGTGACAAGCATTGACAGTCAAGGAAAAGTGACCCACGAGATGGGGCATATGGGAAATGGTGGAGGCAGGTGAGGATGAGCCATGCAGGGCCTTGAAAATGGGGAAAAAGCAGTGATACCGTAACTATCCAGTAGACAAATTTCAGAAACACAGCAAATTCAGAATGAAGATTAGATTGGAAGTAAATCCAAGAATGTTGAGATTCAGGAATACATCCAGCCAATTTTCATTTTGCCCTATTCTTGCAGAACAATAGCTTAACAATTACAGCTAGTGAATAAGATAGTGCCAGATTAAATTAAACTATTTGTTGGGGTTTTGGGTTTTTTTCTCTTGGGATCACCACAGTCCCTGAACAGAACCTGGCTTCTTTCCGTTTGGCAACAAACAGGCGGGGGTTGTTTATTTAGGAATACAGCAGTTTACTTATGGCAACCTGATAGTCCCATTCCAGTTGCAAACAGTGGGAAACAGCTACTGTTGTGAAGTGGCTTCATTCAAGTGCCTGTGTGTTATGTTCTATTATGTATGTGATCTGGGAGTAAACTTTGTTAAATGATGTTTATCAGATTTGTCAAAGAATTTATTCTCTAAATTAACTTTTCCTTACAAATTAGTTAACGTTTCAGTGTTGTAATTTGCACAAGGACACACTAAATCTTCCACATACATTTAATCCCATTTAAACAAAATTGAACTGTGCTTTAGTTCTGGACCTACAGCTGATGCTTCCATGGTAACAAGGACAAATATCATACAAGTTGCTTTCATTTGGCCCTTTTAGTTACAAATTTTGCATAGCAAGTCAATTTCCTCATATTTTATAAATTATTTAAATGTAAATTAAAATTAAACAGAGAACAAATTTAATCTGGAATTTATAAAAGAGAAACCTACAACTACATAATCCACAGGATCTCCAGTTTAGGGAGAACTTAGTCCAGATGGTTTTAGAACTCATTATGTGTCCATTCCACATTTTTTACCTCTTGAGACTAAGAAAATAAACACTTTTGAAATTCAGTCCTTAATACTGGAAGTATGTAGACTTCCACCACAAGTGTAAAGCCTTTAATTTGGGGAAGAGATAACACAATATATAAATTGTACTTTGGTTTTTTTTTTTTTTTTCCTAAAGACTTGAATTCAAACCTTGGGTTGAACTCAAGAGAAAATTAGTCTGATGGTTTCAGTTCTGTCTTTTATCTCTTCAAGCCCTCCTGCAAACCCACAGAATAATCCACCACATTCAGCAGCCTCCTGGATGCTGAACAAGACTGACAAGGTAGCTGGGGGCAATGCTGGTGAGGGACCATCTCCTGCAGAGCTTCTTTTGCTCCTGGCTGAGTGCTCTTTGAGGTTTTTCTTCCCTCAGCAGCTCATTGGGTAAAAAAAAAAAAAAAAAAGCAGTAAAAGCAGTGACAGATAGTGACTGCTTGGAAAGTAAAAAGAAAAAAACCTGAGGGTGTTGGTTATACAGGCAAGGTAAATGTGGCAGGTGGGAGAGAATAAGATCATGCATGGAGTAGCCCTGGCCCTTGCTTGGGCAGCTCAACTCATGGAGCTCATCCACATCTGCTTCTCCCATGGGCAGGTGTCCCAGGTCCCAGATGGTGGCTCTGGGGCAAAACCGTACAACAAAATGGTGACACTCCCTCAGAACTTCTTTAAAGCCATACCTGTGTTTTGAGCATATTTCTCTTTCTCACTCTTTTTAAAGGCCATCAAGGTCAGGACCTTCTATTACATGTTTCATAGGTATTTGGAATAACGGGCCAGTTAAACCTCAGTCTGAACTTCTCTTCTGCGTAGCTGTTTCACATGAGCCAAAGCTGACAGGAGCAGATTGTGATTTGAGCCATACGTGTGGTTCATTAACACATAAAATATGCATAAAATACATATTCATAGATACTATGGAGCTGTGTATAAATGCATAAATATAGCTTTATACAACTAATTAAATAAATTATGATTTTGAGCTTTCATAGAGGGTTGATCATACACCACTGTATAAACAATTATTTATAACCCCTTGCCAAACTACGCATTTATTTATCTTGACAACCTAAATGAAAACTCAATTCAATAAATATTCTGCTAGAAAGCAGAAGGATGTACAAATATTAAAAGATAATGGGACTGTGTCTGGTTTATTTTAATAGATGTTTATTTGGTTTATTTTAATAGATGGTTTTCATCAGGCAAGGGATTACTAATTATATACCCTTAATCAAATGCATACTTACATATAACTTAGCACTTGAGATATAAGTTAGACTTATAGAGGATTTTCTATTGCTTGTATGCAATTCTAATATCTAGCTCAGTAGGATCTATTTATCTGTTTCCTAAGATGAAGGGTTATGTATAAATTTATGAATAAACTTTTAGCCTGAATATTTATTTTTAGTGTATTTGACTGCCTGCAGATAATAAGAGTTTTGTGGCAGGTTGATTGACAGATAAAAGATACTTTATTTGTGTTCAGCAAATGAAGAAAATTCTGAAAATCAGGAAGAACAAAAAAAAAATTATTCTTAAAATTCTGATGTTAGCGGTACCAATGAGTGTGTTGGTTAAAATCAGTAAACAAAAGCAATTTCTCATTCTGTTATAAATAACTGCACAGTACAACTGCTGTTTTTCAAAGAGAAGGTTTAAAACTGTCTCATTAATTTCTGTGAGTTATAATATATTTGATGTGTAAATTATTCTGCCTTCTCAGTGGCATGTATGGTGTACTTTGTGTATGCTGCATTAACCAACCAAGGAGAAAGGAGACTTGTGACAAAATCTATTTAATTTCTGTGATAAATTATCAACACTTCAGGATCTTTCTATTGCTTTGACCTTTCTTTGGAAAAAACCCACTTTAACAGCAATTTGTTTATTTTAGCAGTTGAAACAGTCTTTACATTTTTACAATGTGTTATATTTTTATGTGATATTTAGTCTGTGTTAATAAACATAGAGCTGTTGTCATTCAAGTATAGACCAGAAAGTCTCTATACAAAAATCAGACTTCAAGTACTCACAGTTTTTTCTAATGTGTAAGCACCTCTAGAAATATAAAAATTACTTTCCTCTATATAAATCAATTGCTGAGGTGTTGACAACCATACTTGAAAATCATCAATAAAAGAATTTCAATTATGTCACTTTATTGCATTGACAAATAAAGTGTTATATAATATGACAAAATGTGTTATTTTGTACTTTGCTCATAAAAACCCATAGACAAAGATGTACTGAACAGTTTACATTTCTTGCTCCACCTTTCTCTTTGTTAAAAATCTAATTATTCCCTTATGTGACACTACCATGACCTTTTTAAGTGCAGAAGATGTGATTGTCATATTTTCCCTTGGTGCGTTATGAAGGGGTTCAGAGACAAGAGGGCACTGCATAGATGATACTGAAAAGGTCAATGCAATTTGGCATTATTGTATTTCTTTTTTAAATACTGAAATGTTGTAAGAATGCAGAATTTTTCTAATTAATAATTACTTAATTCAGCTTCCAATTTTAAGAAGAGCAAGATCACACACACACACACACATGAATAAAAGATGTGTTTGAGAGAATTATTATTTTTATCAGTATTTTTTGTGATATGAACAATTCAAAAACTGTGAAGTGTGCAGTTTGCATTAAGGTAGCTCTTCTTTAGAAGCTTCTAGTACCTGTTTCTGCCTCATAGATTTGGCAGACTGTCAGACACACAAGAAGGTAAAAAGTCGGATGGGAGAAAGAAGAAAATCTATACTGTAACTCCCTCGTGCACCTTACAGGCAGCTTCTTCCAGGCCATTTCTCCTGGAGAGTTGTGGTGGTCATGGCATGTTGGAGGAGACACACGGCATCATTTCCTGTTGCTGAGGTAGTATGTGCAGAAATGCAGTAGGAAAAGCAGACACACTGGGTTTGGGAGCAGCCTCAGGACCCCTGGGATTGCTCTATCACAAGAGCTCATTGCCTCTAGAGCTATTTGTTATGCAATTTGGACTAAATATGGCAAACACAGCCTTTTCACTCATACACTTGAGGCCCAAACTTTACTGTATGGCAATGCATAGCAATTTTACGCACAAATACCTCTTCTGGCAAAAATTCAAACACAGAGATCTGACATGTTTCACAGCAGAAAACTCTTACGCCTACAAAATCCCCATAGCAATATTTGATATACTACTGAAGTTATTTGCAGACGCAGTTGGGTGTGGGCCAGACATAAGGGCAGTACTTTAAGGCAGAAATAAACACCCAGAGATGTGGTACATGAATTTTCAATGCAAACACAGTTTTACCATGGTCTGTAGTGGGTTTGTAGGGAAGCAGGTACAAGATTAGGACACAGTAATTGTTGGGGCGGGACAAAAAAGATACAAGATGACCATCTGGTTTTTATTCGGTTTCAGACATCAGTGAGTGCTTAGATAAAGTGCAGCTCACGCTGAGATCTGACAATGTGTGAACAGTGTACAAATCCAACGTAACCTCAGCTTCCATGTGCTCCTTCTGCCCACAGCACAGCTGCCAGTCCGATGGGAACTCCATCTACTTCCACGGGACAGAGGGCAGTGAGTTCAATTTTGCCACCACCCGGGATGTGGACCTCTCCATGGAGGATGCCCAGGAGCAGTGGGCAGAAGAGTTTGAAAACCAGCCCAAAGGGTGAGTGTCCCCAACCCAAGCAGGGCCCTGCACAGGCGAGCAGCATCACTCCAGGGGATGAGGAGGCAGGAATTAGAATTGCATTTCATTGCAGAAAATTGCATTTTATCTTTGCTATGTAGTCAGAGAAGATTGTGACTAGGATAAATAGCAATATTGTAAATAGCACATGATTGCAGATTTTAGGAAAGAACAAGTCCAGGAAGTCCAGGAGGAACAGTTTATCTCTGGACTATCCTGTCACCACTGTTTTCAATGAAAAAAAGTTGGGTTTGTGACTTATGTAGCCATTCTAAAGAAACATATGATGGTGATCTGTTTTGTTAACAAGACCATATCCATATGAAATCTAATTCCTTGAGAAATTCATTCCCTCTGGATCACTGCTGCAAGCCTCACTTTACTGAGAGAAAGCTCCTGCTTCTGCAGATGCCTATAGGTGCTGGAGGAGGAAGAGGAGGAGAAGGTGGAGGCAGGAAAGCAGCAGTCCATTCTCATCTAGCAGCACCAAGAGCATAGCCATACCTGCTGGGCAGGAGCTCAGGGTCTGGCTGATAATTTACTATTTCTATTGTGAATATATATTTTGTGATTCAAAAAGTCCCTGTAAAGCCATATCCAGCAGTGACTGCTGCAAGGACACAGAAAATAAACAAAACTGTCTAGGACAACAATATTACTACTCTCAGCAAAACATGAGTGAGCTTTAAAAAATGTGTCCTGATAAAGAAACTTCATTTCATATATCTCATTATATCAATTCTGACAAAAAGAAAATAACCTCAGTAGGATCTTGATTCTTTTCTATTAAAAAAAAATAAAAATCATTAGTCACTGTTACCCAAGGGCAATGAGAAACATACACTGCTAATTTATGAGTCTCCCCTGAATGTTGATTTTAACCTACCACGTACTTCAGATTATTAGCAGCTGATTCAAATGCAGTCTATTCTGTGCAGAAAGTAAAGAATGTATTTTAAGAAATACATGCTAATATGTCCTGTGGACATGTGATATATTTGGGGTTTACAGAAAAAATACTCACTGTGAACTCTGTCCCAGGTCAAATAATCAGCCAATGGCAGCAGGTGCTGCTTCAGACAAAGGGAAGAAAATTAGCTCATGTGTCTTGTGTTCTACATGACCATGTGGGACACCTTTGAGATGTGCTCTCCATCTTTTTTCCATCCTGATAAAAAACAGGATGGGAGTGCTACCTGTGCACATCTGCCCTGTCTGTAGATCTTGTCTCTACACAATTGGGTGTTTAGTTAAGTTGAGCAACTTGTAACTCGGGTTAGAAAATGTACAGTTTCTTCTGAATTAGGAAAATGACACTTTCTCTATCAGGTGCTGCCTAGGTCCAACTGCAGGTGGCAAAGGAAGGTGTAGCCCTCCTTTGATCCTGTCATTCTGTGTCCCAGCAACCAGGTCCTGATCTGTCCCCACTCTGCCAGCCCAAGGCCTCACAATCTTTTCCTATTTTTTCCTTTGGAAATCTTACTCTATATTAGAGACTTCCTTCTTTCTATTGTTCTATAAGAATGGAGATTTAAATTGCACGCTGCTGTAAATAAACACCAAACTTGGGTGATGTTATGGACTACATCCTAATTATATAAAATTGTCACCACTGCTGTTCCTCTTTTCAATATTTCTCTGGAATTCTTGTTGGGATCTGTATAAAAATGCAAATATGTATGAGTTTCCTTAATCACTTCTTAGAGAAATATTTTTGAATCCTATTTAAACCATATTTGAAATACAGTTTTATTGTAATCAAACAGTAACAGAACACTGTATACCTGAGAGAGAGCTTGCAGGAATTTCTCAGGCACTGCTTTGTCATATCAGCTGGAGCTTGCCAGCTATCAAGGGGAAGGCGAAAGCATCCCTCATGAGGGAAAGCAAAAGGAAGCTCAGGTATAGGGGTCACCACCACTTTCCTCTGCACCAAATGCTCTTGGACATGACGGCAGAGGAAATCATCACTGCTTTTAATAAGCAGTTGGTTGGTATTTTTTGCATGTACTACCTAAAGTGGGAGGCTATGTAAATAGGGCTTGCTGTTGTAAGTACCACACATATTTCCACTGTCGTTTTTCTTCTCTTTACTTGGGTGAATTAGAGCCTGATCCTAAAAGTGGACAGATCCCCACATCAGGCTGTGTAGCAGGCACACTGTTGCTTTGGACCTCCATGTTCTGTTGGTCTAGTTTAGGTCCATAAATCACCTGTTATATAAAGAAGAATTCCAAGAGTCATGTGAAGGATAAATTAATTCAAATGTAAATGTTAAATCATGCTATGACCCAGGATCCTTCTCCATTTTCTTTACTGGCAGTGTGTTGATGTACTTCTATTAAAGTGCCTTTTTTAAAAAAAAGATGTAGAATTCTCTGGTTTTCATTTTGGATGCTGCCTAAAAGGAGAGGATCCCTGGAAACATCCATGATCTGCATCATTCATGACCCCGAGCTGTTTTGTGGGTCACTACAGAGTGTTTTAATTGAGCTAAATAGAGCATACAAAAGATCAATGGAGCATTGTGAGATTTTTTTTTTGTGTAAGTTAAAGTAGGCACAACTGTTTAATTCTGTACTTGCCTTCAGCCTGGGAGACCCATTTTGAAAATTCTGTTTTGATTATATTGCACATTAGCTTTAAAAAATCTGCACAATAGAATTAGGGTTAGATTAAACTGTGCTTCCATTAAAATATTTATATTTATATCATAAAGCTTTTCAGTGATGTTAAGCTCGCTAATTCCTGTGTAAATGACTGACAGGTTTAAAGCAGGATTTCCAAACAGGCGTGTCCCCAGTCTGTGACAGCTTAGGTCCATGGGGAAACTGGCAGCTTTTAAGAAGGTCCTAGAAATGCATTTTAAAGTCATTGTAATGGTTAAACTAATAAACAGACTGTTTAGTTCTTGAAATTCGAGTTTTTGAAATTGTGATATAGCACATACCTGCTAGAGATTGTCTCTTGTGGAAGGAGAGAGGAGAAGACTTTGCCTCCCACAAAGGTTTCTGAACTTCCATGTTTTCTCATTCGTCCTGAATCATGCTGGATAGTTAAATTTTTAGATTACCAAGATTTAGTGATTCTAAATAATTTCATTGTTGTATCATCCTTATAATTCTTAAATACTTAATTATGAATGAAGACTTTGACATGAATAATAATAACGTATCGGACCAAAATAATGCACAAGTTTTCAACACTCTAATATTTCAAAACATTTTGATTGAGTTTTGAAGTAACCATCACTTTCATTATAAAAATGTATTTTCAATGTAAAATATTTAATTGGAAAATTCTGCTACAGCTCTTTTAATTATCACTGAATAAAAATAAGATAAAATGTTGTACAGAAAAACTGAGAAAGATCATATCATCACGTATTAGAAACACAGCAGTCTTTTTTCATACTCTGTTCATGTGTTAGTTAAAAACTGTTACCTTAAATGCTCAAAAAGATGAAAAGAGAGCATTTTCAGCTATTACCTACATATTTAGTATTTGTATAGCAGATATGGTGGACATGTGCCTTTTCAAGTTTCATTGATCTATAAATCTTTTATTATGCAAAATGAATCAGAATGTATTTATATTTTAAACATTTTAACACCAGAAAAAAATAATGAAGATGGTAAAACAATACAACACTACATATTTGGTAACAGCATTCATTAAAAGCCTCATTGTTTTATTAATTAATGCATTTCTGCCAAATTCTTTTAAATATTTATATTAACTTTGCCTTTGTTGAGTCAACTGAGTTTAAAAGCTAATATTGAATATGTAAGTAATGGCATAGAGATCACATTTGAAACACTGTGGTTTTTTTGTAGAAACAGCTAATTTTGTAAGTACAAATGAACCCCTATGGCATATTTTGTATGAGATTATCAGTTCTGTGCTGCTGCACCTTCTCCACCTATTGTTGCCCTCTGCAGGTGGGACATCTTTGGAGCCGTCATTGGTACTGAATGTGGAACCCTGGAATCTGGCTCAGCTATGGTATTTCTCAGAGATGGAGAAAGAAAAATATGTACTCCATACATGGACACCACAGGTTATGGGAACTTGAGATTTTATTTCAATATGGGTGAGTATAAATCACTAATGTAATACAAGATGTGAAGCATATGAGATTTGCATTCTGCAGTGCTCCACAGTTTAACAAGTCTCATGTGGAGAAGCATCTTCTTGTCTTGTATATACTAATTTCACTCAGTGCCCCTTAAGCCATACCTAGAACAGACGGTCATACCTTTGTCATCTTTGGAGGTTTTACAGGTACCTCTCATATCCTTCTGTAGTCATATCCATGTAGACCCTGGTGCTAATCCATCAGAGAGTTGCACAAGAGGATGAGATGGGAGTAGCATAGAGGTGGGGCAGCCTTCCTTGATGAACCCATGGAATAGTTTCACCCCAAAAGGTCTTACTCCATTCATGAAATTCTTCCTCTGCTAATACGTTGGCCCAGGGTGAGAGTCACACTGAGTGTGCTATGGTCTTGGAGGAGGTGTGTTCTACATGTGGCAACCCTCATGAAAAGCACTGGTGTGGTGTTAGCATCACCTGTGGACCTTCCTGCTGGGGCAAAGTACAACATCAGTCATTTACCAGGGCTAAGAAAGCTGCCAAGAACCAACCTGTCCCGTCACTTCCCCTCCATGCTGTTGTTGTCAGTGCAACTGTACTAGTTTGATGTTGCAACAGACCAAAATCCCCATGAACACGGTAGCTAACGCTCCGGTATTTTTCCAGAACTTTTATTTTGTACATAAAGGAAGTTCCATGACGTTATTCTCTCAACACCATGTTTAGAGAAAGTGAGGATTTTTGCTTAAAACAGAAAAATAGAATAATAAAGGAGGAAGCAGAGAATAAACCTGTGACCTCCAGGAGCAACCTTCTGTATCAACAAGAAAAAACACACTTTATTTAATGAGGGGAAGACCTCATGTTGTTGTCCTAAATTGTTGCACATCTCCTCTGTGTTACATGAATTATGAATAAAGCACAGGAAAAAGAGGATGCTTTTTCCCATTTCTTCCAAGCATTGCAACACCTGCAAGAGAAACAGGAAAGAAATTTTGTCAACCTTCTGAACTTAGGGGAGAAGTTGTCAGCAGATGCAGACACAGAGGATAGCAGGATATTGTTTGAAAAATGTATTCTGTGCGTATTTTTTAATTAAATAAATAATAGTTTAAACTTTCAGGCAAGAACAATATTTGAAAGGACAAACTGATGTACCTTATACAGCATAAAACACATTAAAGATGCATATCTTATCCAGTTCTCTGGACTTCTTCTCCTAGTCCATTACAAGAACTGGCTGATTGTAGAAAAAAAAAAACAAAAAGGCAAACTGTTCCAATATATGCAATCTTTCTATTCTGCAGTCTTTTCAAAGAAGCTTCCTTATTCTCTTTTTATTTCTATTTTGTGATTTTTTTTTAATACCTGCAGTAACCATACTGTACAGGGAAATAATTAATTAATAATTCCTGTTTCAAATACAGAAACTTTGCTTTAAAAACTTCTTCTCCAGAATACCAAAGTTGTGTGATGATGTTCATCTTGTAATTATAATGCAGAAGGTAATGCTCCTATTTGCCAATACATCCACTCTTTTACAGAAGCTTAATGAGTAGTTTGGGTTCTACTGACAGGAAGATATTTCAAATGCTGCCCTGTTCCAGTTGGGCAAGCATACCACATGTGTTTTGTGTGGTACAATAGATTCCGTCCAGCCAGACATTCCTTTTAGGATATGGTGTAGACAGTAGAAGGAGCAGCACAACAAATAAGGTACACAGCAGTCTTTCTCACTTCCTATTTAGAAAAAGTGCTCAGCTGGCAAACTATCAGCTGAGAAGTATTTAAGGTACTGTTATGTGCCTACATGTGTGAGTGCATGAAGTGTGAGCAGTAAATAGCAGTTTACTGATGAGAACTCAAAAGCAGAGCATTTCTATGTAAGTAGATTTTAAAGCACACAGATAGAAGTATTGCTTGAGGCACAGCATTTTCTATTTAAATTGTTTTGATAAGCTGATTAAAAGAGGTACTTGAGGTTTTCATAATCGTCAACCCCTTGATCTCTGCCATGGTGTATCTGATCAAACAGTTCCTATACACTGTGTCCTTAGGGATGTTGTTCTTTTGTTTCAGATTCCAAGTTAAATAGCATCTGACTGTAATTATTTTCATAATTAAGGCTGCATATATGATTCCACTTTCCATTAACAAGGGCTTCAATTAATTTTTTTTCTCACTCAAATATATATTGTACAGGGGGAACTTGTGATTCTGGAGAATCCCATGAAAATGATGTCATACTGTATGCCAAGACTGAAGGCAGGAGGGAACACATACCTCTGGATACCCTGACCTATGCTGCTTACAAGGTAAATTGTCGTAAACAAAGCAGGTGGATGGGATGGACAGATCATTCTCTTTTCAAGGCACCACAGGAATATTGTGTGTTGAATTCCACAGGAACACTCAAATGTGACCTTCCCAAACATATAAATCATCTGCAGACCTGGGAGCAATTGGACACTTTTGCAGCACAGCTCTGCAGTTACTGGTGGTCGCTCCAGCCCCAGGCAGGACAGTGCAGTGTTGGCTGGGGCTGGGGAAACAGGCAAGCAAGCAATGGGCAAAAATTGTCCATTATTAGCTGAAAACTTCAGTGATAACATCTCCTCACAAAAGATTACTCCTGTTTCCACTCAAGCTTGTTCTAGCCACAGTGTGATACTGAGGAGAGGGGTCCTGAGAAGGTCATTCATGGTGGGATCAGGGACTGGGAGAGGGTCTGCAGTGATGAGGGCACAGACTCAGTCATGGGAGGCAGCTGCTGGCAGAGTGCGCAGGCAGCATCTCCTCTGCCCAAAGTGCAGCCGCCTTCCAACCACATCCACTACCCTCCAGCAGGACAATAAAGACCTTGAACTTGCCTTCAGGATCCTTCCTGTCTAGGGCAAGGGAGCACTTAGGCCAAGTCTACCCTGAATAATCTAGCCCTGAGGTCTCCTTATTCTGCTGCTGTAAAACAGGCAAAATTTGGTATTTCATACATGTGCACATAGATGTGCTAGATATTGAAATGCAATGTGCTTATACAGTTTGAGGGAAGTTTGATGGTAAAGATGCCGCTGATTTCAAGCACAGGTCTGTGTGCATTTTGTCTGTAACTTTAGCACTTAGAAACCAAATGTTTACAGTAGGGTTTGGCCTGAGTTCAGTTGAGTCACTCGCATTGTTTCATTGTGCATGGCTTCCCTCCTTGCCTGCTTCTGTGTGAAAGACAGGGTAGAACTTTTGTAAAACTAAGGAAACTGTAATTGTAAAATAATAAAATATTAATTAGGGAACTCGGGGAGAGATAGGATCTGAAATTACATGGAATTCATTGTGGAGGTTTTTTAAAACAAGCAGTTTTAGAGCTGACATCCTCTTTTGACATAATAAAGTTCTAATTACGTTGCTTTAGGACAAAGGCTAAGCCTTATGAAGCAGTGTTTTCATTTATTTCAGCAACATAACATCCTCCCCACTTATGCCTGTGAACTCCTGCTGTTACTCCATTCTCACGTATCCAGAGTAGACATGTCCCTACCCTGCCTTAGCTTCTGTGAGCTGTAAGGCTCCCGGACAAACATCACCTTCCCTTCCCAGCTGCAATGGACAACATAAACTTTCCCTTCTCAGAATGCAGAAGGTGCAATCTTTTCTTCTGTGCCTTTACAACCAAACAATCCAATCCCTCTGAAGTGATAAGCATCACTGGTACCCACCCAGAGTGCTAATACCTATTCATATAATAGTAAATTATTTTATTTAAGATTGTATGTGGAAAAAGGTGGCTAAAAACGTGAACAAAATGAATCAAGGAGAGAGAATATCACATTTGGTGCAGCACAATTAGAGTTGCTTTCTTGTTTTAAATGGTACATTGTGACCTTTTCAGCTTATTTAAGCCTTATTTAATTTCTTTTGAAGGTGCCATCCTTGGTTTCTGTTGTCATTAGTCCAGATCTGCAGACTCCTGCAACCAAATTTTGCCTGAAGCAAAAGAGTCACCAAGGCCACAACAGGAATGTCTGGGCTGTGGATTACTTCCACGTCCTCCCAGTGCTCCCTTCCTCGGTGACTCACATGATCCAGTTTTCCATCAATTTGGGTTGCGGAACTTATCAACCTGGTAACAGGTAAAACTGGCGAGATCATTCTTTTGGTTATCAGCTTTCTAATATATTTTGGTTTATAAAATCTATATGAGGATTTTAAAATCTTTTTTCAGAAGAAGGGATCCCATTATAATGACAAATATAAGCTGCTCAAAAGCTAATGTTTCTCCTGATCTTTACAGGCCCAGATTTATGTAACTCACGTGCAATAAAGAATCATTTAATAGCTTTCCAGGTCAAAACTTGCTTTTCTTAGCCCATTATTCTGAAATGTGCTCATGATTTCAGAGTGACTTTTGCTTCTGTTTCTAATGGATATGAGATTTACTTCTTAATACTGTGTAAGGAGGAAAGCATTAAAGACAGCAGCTGAAACCTGCCCTGCTGACCTCTCTGACATTACTGATGCCAAAAGCATATCTAATTCTTGTAAGACTGGTGATAAATGACCCTCATCTTAATGACCATCAGTGTGAGGAGCTCACTGTCTGTAGGCTGATCACAGAACTCTTTTGCTGGCTTCACTTCTTCAGGACATTCAGCGTGAATTTTTCCATGGGAAAGGGAGAGAAGGGAGTAATTTTAGGCTCCATGTTTTGTAGAATCGTAGAAATGTTGGTTGGAAGGGACCTTCACAGGTTATCTGGTGAAACCTGCTGCAGTGGGAGGGATTGTTACTGGACAGGTCAGACATGGCTCTGCCTATCGACGACTTGAAAAATCTTCATGGACGGACACTGTGCTACCTCTCTGAGTGACCTGCTCAAGTGATAAAGTACAGTGCAAATGCACAGTACAAAACTATGAAACCATGTCTTTATGATTATTGTCCTTTGTAGTGTGTCTGACACTACTGAGGAGAGTTTGACTCCGGTTTCCTTGTTAGTGCCCTCTGCACCCTCACAGGATGCTATAGCTCACCCCTCTTCACCAGGCTGAGCAAGCCATCCTGGCTTGGTGCTCAAAACCATGGACATCTTGCCCATCCTTTAGTCCGCTCTCAAAATTCTTAATATCCTTCTTCAAACTGAGGATCTGAAACCAAACTGCCCACTGTCCCTCTTCCATTATATATATATGAGAATATTTATCTTGATATTTTATGAGGATTAAGTTACTTTGTATTTTGTAGAGTTGAGAGTTTAAAGTAAGAGACTGTGAGTACTTTTATCTGTGTCCCATGGCATCTAATTCCAGCCGGAAAGAGCTGCATTAACACTGACAGTTCTTGTATCCATGCAGGGTAGCACAATTCAAAAGGAAGCAAAAATCAAGGCACTGCACTTATATTTGATAGGAAGAGAAGGCAGCAACATTTTCCTACATGAAAAGTGAAAACTTTGCCTGTAAACACTCCTGGCCAAGTAAACATGTTATATAAAGTCTCTGTCTCAATCTGTTGTCTGATGGAAATTAGTGTATATTTTGAAAGACTAATATCCTTCATCCTATTTCTGAAGAAGTGAGCTTCTTCATAACTAAAGAAACATTAGGTCACCATTTTTCCTATTTGTATTTCCCAAATACTGCAGCATTATTCATAATGCTTTCATTACTGCAAATGTGAGAGACTCATACTAGATATAGGCAGTAAATATGAACCTCTAAGGTATCTCTACAGCTAAACCTGAAATAAATCAGTCAAAACCTCCATAAACTGTTTTAATAGATATAATATCACAGTGATACAATATCACATTTAAATAAAGTAATATTGTCAGCAAATTATCATAAAAATAAAAATTCAGAATCCAAAAATTTAATATTGAGGAGATGAATTATTACTTTTATAATGTTCCACTGACATTACTTAAAATAAAACAGAATATTACAAGCTAATTATATGGAGGAAATTACAAGAATAATTCAGTAAAATACTAAATCTGTAGTAAATCAAGCACTTTCTATATTACTTTTTCAAGGTCTTTAGAGTGTAAGGCATCTAAGGATTCCCTTATACTCATAGGTTGTAAACAATTTGGGGTTTTTTTAACCCAGGAAAGAGACAGCCCATGCATGAACAGCTAGTGGTCTTTTACCACCTTCTGCAGGTGTGATAGTTGTAAGCTGGCAGTTATAGGTGTCCTGTGCTCTCACAATGCCGTCTAGCTCTGATTAATCCACGGCTTCTCCTCATATCTGAAACTATTTCAATACGAAATATGAAATATAAAAGTAATACAGTTCTTTTAACAGCAGTAGCATAAAAACAGTGGCTAGATGATGGCCCAACAAGAGCTCTGTATTCAGGCAATCCCCAGTCTAAAAACCTTTGGGGTTTTAAACACTCATGAAACTTTATCTCATGTTTGCATTTGCAGGATTTTTTTATTTAAATTCTGCTAAAAATTATTTCTTGCTTCCTCATCAGTTATTAGAAATAGCAGATTTTGTGTGTTTTTCAATGTTGGTACTTCTACATTGAGATCTATGCCAGGTACTCTCATGGTGTCTTTCTCCTTTCTTTCCTTCAATGTGTTACCAGTGTCAGCTTGGAGTTTTCAACCAACCATGGTCGCTCGTGGTCGCTGCTCCACATGGAATGTCTGCCTGAGATATGTGCTGGGCCTCACCTGCCCCACAGCACCATCTACGCCTCTGAAAACTACAGCGGGTGAGAGTGCTCTCTGCAAAACTGAGATGCAAGATTAGAGATGTGAATTGTAGGTGGCAGGAGAAAGCAGCAAAGCACACAACTCTGTGTCATCATTCATTTTTGAGTACCTGGGAACAGCAAGAATGGAGTGTTCTGAGCTCCCAGGCTACCCAGTAATGAAACTTGAAATGTATAGGCCTGCTTCTGTGGTATAATAATAATTTTTGATGCTAAAGAGAAATTCCAAAAATCCCACTTGTGGACAGTATGTTGATAAGAAGAAGAAGAAGAAGAAAACTTTTACCTTGTCAAAGCCATAAAAGTTTTCTTCTTGGTCAGAAAAAACACTACTCAAAGCTGTATTTACATCCCTAGACACATTTACGTGTCTAAGGACACATCACGTGGAATCCAGTACTGGGTTACAGTGAAGTACATCCTCCATACTTCTGCAGATGGAGATGGTTATTAGTGTCACTTTCTTGGATCAACCCTTCTCAGTATTAAGTC